>JANQBM010000009.1:20596671-20610008 GCA_025594535.1 Erythroxylum domingense | reverse complement strand
CCAATTTACCCTTCCTTATAACTTAGGTTCTTTTAACCTTAAGTCACATTCCAAAAATACCCTTATGTATCTTACAAACACTTTAATTCCATCAATCCATAAATAATTCATCTAACAATACCAGAATCCATTCAAATCATATTTACTAGAATAAAAAAAATTTCAAGGTCTAACAAAACTTCTTTAATTTATCTTTAATTCTCTAATTAAATAATGTATATCTATAGATCAAGGTTGACATCTAATAATGCATCATGATCACCCAAAGAAATGTCAAAGTGGTTTTGAATAAGCTTTATGGGTATAATTTTTTAATATAATTCAATCATTTTATCATACAATGTTCCGATTAGACATAAAGTATAGAAATAATGTCTGCTCTATTTGAGTCTAATCATATTAGTTCTCCACTATTAGTAATTGATTCAATTAATAACATTTGAAAATTCTTTTCAATTATCATTCCATCTTAGGCAAAGATTTCCCCGATCAAAAGTAAACGAGAATAGTGAAACATTATCCTTATTCACTTTAAGATGATGAATCCTATTACAATCATTCAACTATCTTTATATAGTTTATGCTATATTCAGTGACTACCAATTGATCTACTCTTTACTAGAATAGGTCAAAGTAGTATCAAAACATATCAATCTTTACACGAGGTGATTTAGAGATTTTAAGTCAAATGGTCACTTATACAATCATTATGATGAGAATTTCCATAAGCATACAAGTAATATTCCTAATTTATTTCTCATATAGGGTTAGTTCAGTGAACTTGCTTTCTAACAAGCTCCAACTCATTTATTTAAGTATCTTCATACTTTAGTATATGAGATTGACTACTTATTTCATAACATGTGCTAGTTCTTTACATTTTATTAATGTCCAATCTTAATAGAATAATGATCAAGATCAATTTAGAGATAATTCATAATGTAATATGAATCTCATAATTATGGTCTTTTTATATTTTCATTTGCAATATAAATTTACCCTATAGACTTTATCAAATACATCTAAATATGTATAAGATAAAAAATGTATTTAAATAATTATGCAATTAAACTACCCAATTGGTTGTCGGGCATAAACTAATACCTTAGATACCATAATTAAATTACTTTTTGATGTATTAATAAAAATTGCTAAAATAATAGATATATTATTTTATTTTATTTCGTTCCCACTTAATGTTACATCCTCAACTACTTAAAAGATAATTTATGAAATCTCTCTAACCATTTGATCTTTTTAAATGAAAATAAGAAGATCAACATAATTAGAAAAGTTAAATATATTGTTTCTACCAAGAAAATATATAGAATAAGAATGACATATAAATAGAAATAACAAAAATATAAAATATTTTTAATGAAGTTCGGTTAATTAGGTGCACTTATGCTTTTGGGAGTTAAAAGTGACTAATTCTCTATTGAGTTAATTTAATGGAAATTACAAATCTCTTATATAAAAACTAGGTTTATATAATTATATAAATTCTAAGTGATACAATCTTATACAACTTATCGCCTTACTAAACTCAACTTAATTTAAACATGATTCTAATAAGACTTAAAATCCTTTCAGGATTTGAATTCCGCAAAATGTATTTTCGTATAAGAGCGTCTATTATAAACATTATGTCCCAAGTTATGTATCTCACTATTTCTTTTTAAAACATAGACACATGTATTGACACACAAGTTCCCTAAGCCGTGGATCTTACTGCATCTCCATGTACATGGACACGAGCTCCAATATGCTCATGTTCCAAATTGTGTCCTCTTTAAAAATTTCTTAACCATGCTAACATACTCTTGTTCTAGCCCATATCATCACTTTTTTTTCAAAGTAGCACACCTTTTGACACACAGTCAGGTTTACCCAAAAACTTCCAAGAATTGCTCATTCTTTTTGAAACTTCAAGAATGTGTGCTTGTATATATGAGTCATACACAACAATCTCCACCTTAATAAATATACCCTTTATAAATTAGGTTTTAGCCTCTTTTAACAATTCAAGACATTAATCAAGTTCGAGCAAATTTGAAAATTTTCTTGATAATTGACTTTGTAAACATGTTAGCTACATTATCAATAGTGTGAACCTTCTCTAACAAGATCTCTCTATATATAATCAATTCTATGATCTTTTGAAGCCTTACATCTACATGCTTAGTCTTTGTTTGATACATGTAATTCTTTGTCAAATGCATGACAATTTGACTATTATAGTGTATTCAAACTCCCACCTTAATTTATGCTCACTTCCTTCACTATAATATAAGTCATAATGCTTCCTTAGCAGCCTCTATCACTGCTATGTACTTTACTTCAATTATAAAAAATACAACCATAAACTATAATGTTAATTTCTAACAAATAGGCCCTCTTACAAGAGTAAAACCATACTATAAGACTTTCTATTATCTAAATCTCATGCATAGTCTGAATTTATATATTCTATAACCAAAGGGTCACCTTACTGATTGCTAAACACATTCTCATGATTTAATACAACTCTTAAGTACTTAAACATCCACTTGTTGCTTCTTAATGACATCTTTCATATTTCATCATGTACTTACTAAATTGACTAATAAATGACCCAAATTCAACCTATTACAAATAATTGCATACATTAAATATCCAACTACTCTAGCATATGGAACCTAAAGACATATCATTAACCTTTACAACTATTTTGAGGCACTAGTTTGGGAAATGTTTGGATTGATTTGCCAATGAAGTAGTCAGATTTGGAGTTTTCACATGTTTAACCTTGTTTATTTCAAATTTGTCTAATACCTTCACAATGTAGTTGGAATGACACAAGTAAAAGTTTCTAAAGCTTATATCCCTTTAAATATCCATTTCTAGTATTTTTTAACTAGCACTAAAATCTTTCATCTTAATTTCTCTTCGAAAAAGGCCTTTAGTTCAATCATACTCTTTACAATAATTAATATATCATCAATATGTAATAATATAAAGATAAGTGATCCATCATCAAGGCTCTTAACGTATATACAAGAATCATACTCACAACTCATATAGCCAATTCGGATCATATATGAGTCAAGTATTTTATACCATTATATGGAGATTACTTCAACTAATAAAGTGAAATTTTCAATCTACATATTAGATACTCCTTTCTAGGTTAACCAAATCGTTAATGTTACTTCATGTAAACTTGTTCCTTCAAGTTACCACAAAGAAAAATTGCATTATATCCATCAATTCTAAATGCATTCTAAACTAGCTACTAACGCCATAAAAGTCCCTAATAGAAGTATGGAGAAACATCAGGGAAAATATTTCATTATAATCAATCCTCTAATGTTATACGTATTTGTTCACTATTAGTCAAGTTTTGAATGTTTTTCTTTCTTGTGTAATGAATCCGCCTCCTCCATTATTGCTATCATCCATCTATCTTTCTCCTAATTGTTCATAAGCTCTTGAAAAATAGTTGGATCCTTATTGCTTATAATGAGTGTGAAAGATACCGAGTCCTTTCAACTGTATCTATTTGGTGGCATAATTAGGAATGATATTTTTAGCCTAATGCAACCCAATATATCTTAAACAACTCCATGAAAAGAATATCATTTTGGTAACAAACTAAGTATACTCAAACCATATGTTTGAGTCATGCTTAGCTTTAAGTTAAGCTCAGGCTACATGTAATAAGAGTTAAGTTAAGCATGGCCAGAGATAAGCTTGACCCATTACCATCCCTATAATTAATGGTACGCCTTATTTTATCTATGGCTATAATATGCTGATGCTCTTCTCTTAACATCGTTGACATCGTTCTTAAACCAGAATTTTTAGCCCTCTTCAAGACTGCTCCAAGTTGATCTAGTTCCATTTGTACCTCTTTATGTTGATCCTAACATATCCCTTCCATATAATTTCCTTAATCAATGTTACATCCCTACTTATTACCATCTATATTGTTGGGTCCTAACACTTGTACCCTTTTAAACATTTAGGCCAAAAGTACATTTTGAATCTCAATGTTTACGCCAAAATACAACTTTAATCCTAAAATTTTGAAGCTTTCAATTTGAACCCAAACATTTTGTTCAGAATAGACCCTAAGTGGATGAAAATTTTAATAGAGTTAAATATTTGTGAGTTAAATATCATGTCAGTACTGATGTGACATTTTTTATTATTTACCAATCCAAAAGTGAGCTCCTCTACCATGTGGTAGAGTAGGACCCATTATATAAAATTATAAGAATTTATTTAGATTAATTTATGTTAGTACTAAATTAAGGAATTCACTAACTAGTAATTTAATTCTTTTGCAATAAAAGTAAGGAATTGTTCTTGTTGTAAGAATCATATGCATTCTCATATCTACGTATCAACTAAGTTGAGTTCCTAAAACCCACTCCTTCCTTATATATACTTAGGATCAATCTTTGGATTTCTACTACTACCCCATTATTTAACTGAAAACTTTATGGGGTTTATATGAATCTCATATTTTTTTCTCTATCTGTTAATGAAAAAGGATAAACAATCAATATAAGATATCATACCATAAATGTTCATTGATAATTGAAGCGAAGGTTAAGCTTTATCGATTCAAGGATGAGAAAAATCTATAGGGATAGGAAAACCATAAGTAATGGAGTTTGACCTAAAAGGAAAAACATATTTTATAGCCTTACCTTTAGTTACCGTCCATAAAGATTTCTGCTTCAGAATTACTTTTGCTTCTTAACGTCATTCTAACTTATCCGTTTGGTTGAACAAAGAAAATTCATAAGGAATAGAAGGTGTGAGGCATCTTAGTGTGTGATGACTTGCATGATATTAGTCTAAATAGAAAAAGACTTATTAAACCATCAATATTTGTTTTGCAACGTCTTAAAGTGAGGGATGGATAGTGGTTCCCACCCCAAATCAACCGTCAAGAAACCACCCTCCACCATATCTGGAAGCTCCCACTACAAGTCCTAGTGGGAATCCTCCTCTATGATGCACGCCACCAGATAGCCACTAAGATCCAAATCAGGTGAACCCAAACATCTAAAAACCTTTTCAAATTCAAGACTATGGCTTAGGCGTAAAGTCGCCTTGGGCCCTAATGATTTAATACTTTTTCTTATGGTACCACTGTAATGAATGTAGATTTTAAGAGAACTTTAATCGAACAGCAATGGCTCAACTCTGTGTTTGTATTATTGTTGATGGCTTTGTTTCTTACAAGGAAGAAAAAACTACTGACATATAGCAGAATCATAACAAAGAAATTAAAAGGACAACGAAAATGGAATGAAGAGACTTAGTTCCAGAAAGAAAGAAAATTCCATAGAGAGAAATGGAATCTGAGTCAATCCTTTCCTACCTCTCTCTCCTCTAATCGAAACTTTAATACTACTTGCTAGACCAATCATAACCACTCAGCCTAGTGTTAGTTATTTTGGGTCTTGAGCTTTTCCTCCTTTCCTAATGTAAAGGATTAATAGCGACGTGCCCATCTCCAACTGTCTCCATTTCTGCCTCATTTACCCCTGCTCTCACTAAATTGCTTACAATTCCTCCCCCATTAACAACATTGTCCTCAAGGTTAAAGTCAGGGTAAGCCTTTAGTAATGTGTTGTGATCTTCCCAAGTTGATTGATACATATCCATGCCCTCCCATTGAATCAAATGCTGCTGAACATGTTGAAAGTCCTTAATAACCACTCTAGATTTCAAAATGGTTGTAGGTTGTATAACAGGGTAGGATTAATCAGTGGTAAATGGTAATGGAACATATGGTTGAACGTGATCACCTCTAAATAGTTTCAATTGGGATGCATGAAAGATTGGGTGTATTTTTGCAATAGCTGGCAACTACAACTTATAAATAACTTGACCAATTCTCTCTATAATTGGGAATGGACCAAAATATCGTAAACTTAGTTTCTGATTCTTCCTCAAAGTAATGGAATGTTGTCGATAAGGTTGGAGCTTCACTAACACCATGTCTCCAACCTTCCATTCTTCAAACCTTCTTTTTTGATCAGCATATTTTTTCATATACTGTTGAGCCTTTTGGAGATTTTACTTCAACTTACCAATGATATAATCTCTCTACAATAGCTGATCATGAACTAAAATTAGATCATTACTAGTAGGGACATATTTCACCAATGTGGGAGGGTCTCGACCATAAATAGCTTTAAATGGTATGATGCCAAGACTAGTATGATAGGCTGTATTATACCAACATTTAGCCTAAGGTAAGAGTTTAAGCCATTCCTTAGGAGTTTCATAAGTAAAGCATCTTAAATACATTTCAAGGCATGGTATGCAGTAGACATGCTTAGAGGGGTGCCACTCAATCTAAAGAGATTTTGCCAAAACTGACTTATGAAGACTTTGTCTTTGTCAGAAACAATATTATTAGGGAAACCATGCAATTTCACTACAGAGTTCATGAAGATCTCTGCCACACCCTTGCTTGAATAATCGACCTTCAAGGGAGAAAAATGAGCATACTTAGATAGCCTGTCAATTACCTCAAGTATGACTATGTAACCACCTGATGAAGGAAGTCTAGTTATAAAATCCATGGCTAGATCCTCCCAAATCTGATCTAGAATAGGTAAAGGTTGAAGTAAACCTGAAGGAAGAACTATTTCTGTCTTAACTTGTTGGCAAATAAGACAATTCTGCATATATTCTTTAATATCCCGATTCATACTATGCTAGAAAAATTGAGCATAATAGCCAAGGTTTTAGCAAACCCAGCATGACCTCCCGTAAGAGATCTATGAAATTCATGCAAGATTTTCTGAACTATCACACTAGCAGCAGGAATAACTAGTCTACCTTTCCAAAAGAGAAGTTGATCATAAACATAATAGTTAGGATTAGGGGCTTGATTTGCAATGCACAAGTCAATAATGGCTTTCAACTTAGGGTTTGCTACTATAGCTTCTCTGAGATTAGAGAAAATAGACAACTGAGGTTGAGACCATTTCATGAAGAAGGATCTTGATAGAGAGTCAAAAACTATGTTTTCTTTCCCAAGCTTGTATTTAATAGAGAAGTCATATCCTAACAGCTTATGAAACCACTTCTGATGTTCATGGGTTTGAATAGTCGGATAAACTCCTTAAGCTTCTTTGATCAGTCTGAATGATGAACTTATGGCCAAGTAAGTAGTGTCGAAACTTGACAATGGCCTTAGTAATAGCATAAAAATCTCTAGCATAAGCTGACTGTTTTTTCATACTAGGAGTCAACTTTTTTTAGAAGAATGTAATTGGATTGTGGTTTTGGCTAAAAAATACTCCAATTCGCAAACTTTGAAGCATCTGTTTCAAGAATAAATGGATGAGAAAAATTAGGGAGATTGAGAACTGGAGCTTCTGTAATAGCAGGTTTGAGGTTTGTAAATGCGGCTGCAGTTGAATCATTCCAAGAAAAATTATCCTTCTTCAATAAATTCGTTAAAGAGTAGTTATAGTTGCATAGCTTAATGAATCTTCTATAATACCCAATTAGGCCAAGGAATCCTCTAAGCTGTTTCAAATTAGCAAGCACAGGCTAATCCAACTATGCCTTCACTTTTTCTTTATCCATTACCACACCTTAACTAGAAACAGTGTGACTTAAATAATTTATCTGTTGCAACCCAAAGGAACATTTTGATAGCCTTGCAAAGAGCCTATATTGTAGCAATAATTTCAATACCACCTTCAAATGTTGTAGGTGTAACGACCAAGAAGAACTATATACCAAAATGTTAAAGAAGAAAACCAAAACATATTTTCGTAAAAGACCCCTGGAATACCTCATTCATGAGACTTTGAATTGTGGCCGGAGCATTAGAGAGTCCAAATGGCATTACTATCCATTCATAGAGGCCTTTATGAGTTCTAAAGTCTATTTTATGCCTATCTTCTTCCTTTACCAATATCTGATGGTACCTTGACCTTAGGTCCAATTTAGAAAAGTACTGAGTGCTATGCAATTCATCCATGAGTTCAACAACTGTAGGGATAGGAAAACTATCCTTCACTGTAATGGCATTCAAAGCCCTAAAGTCTGTACAAAATCTCTAGATGCCATCCTTATTCTTCAGCAAGACTATGGGAGAAGAAAAAGGACTAGTGCTAGGCACTATAATCCCTTCCTGTAGTATGTCTTGTATTATGGTTTCAATTTGTCGTTTCTGGCTATGAGGATACCGGTAAGGTTTGACCTTAACAGGACCAGAACCAAGGATCAATGGAATGGAATGATTCTGAGCTCTTTGAGGAGGTAATCTAGAAGGCACAGAGAAAACCTCTTTGTACGTATGCAGTAGAATAGCCATTTCAGGTTCGATGTCAGTGGGAAGATCTAAACAATGGTCCTGAGGTGAGCCTGGTGGCAGATTTATAGGGTAACAAACTCGGCTATAACATGAGTATTGTGCATTCTTTTTAAATGAGTAATTATGCAGGATTGGGCAGTTTGGGTTGCTTACCATGTAAGGTTATAAACTGGTTGTTCAAATAGAACTTGAAGGTCAATTTATTGCAATCAGAAATATGGGGCCCCACAGTAGCCAACCAAGTAGCTCCCAAA
The DNA here is from genome assembly GCA_025594535.1 of Erythroxylum domingense. Taxonomy (NCBI): domain Eukaryota; kingdom Viridiplantae; phylum Streptophyta; class Magnoliopsida; order Malpighiales; family Erythroxylaceae; genus Erythroxylum; species Erythroxylum domingense. The sequence goes on along the minus strand of JANQBM010000009.1, from coordinate 20,601,413 downwards.
ACCAAATCTGCCTTGATAACAGGCAACAGATACACAGGTAATTTCAAAGAATGTCCTTGAATCTTAACCTCCAATTCCTTCACGAATCCTTCGGCCACTAAGGAGTTACCATTACCAACCAAAAATTGCAAGTTAGGAATGGGTTCAACAGGTAATTTTAAACAATGTGCTAGCCTTAGTTGTAAGAAATTATCTAAACTACCACTATCTAATAAGAACCTTCATTCCATTTATAGAGCCTTAGAATTTCATGGTGCCAATCCCAAAGGATCCTTTGAGAGCATTATAAGACAAATGGTGATCCAATGATTCCTGATTATTAGCATGTTCACTACCATCATGAGGATCCGGTTGTAGTTTACTAGAGTCATCTTCTTCCATATACAAAATAAGGTACTGTTTGTTTGGGCAGCTATGGTTTGGTGTGAACATGTCATCACAAATGTAGCATAACCCTTTTTCCCTTCATAATTGCATTTCGACTGGGGTCATTTTTTTTAACATTTTTAGTTTTTAGGTTATTGGTATTGAGAGACTGTTTCGGTGAGGGAAGGAGTGGGGGTAGAGAGGATGATTTGATGGATTGGTTAATTGGTAGGCTATTTTGAGTGGTTTGTGTTTTAGGCTAAGGGTTGGAATTATAAAATCTTGGTTTAGCAGCATACCTCTCTTCATATAGCTTGGCTAGGGACACGAATCGAATTAAGGTGGTAGGAGCATGAGCATGGACATCACGACGAATATTAGGGGTAAGACCACCAATAAAGCAATCCAACATTGCTTCTGGAGTAATTCCCTGAACACTGTTAGCAAGAGTTGTGAATTGCATATAGTAATCATGTACAGTAGTGGCCTGTGTCAGTTTAAACAGTTGTGCTCTAGGACATTCATAAGGAAAGGGTCCAAATTTAAGTTTAAAAGCACGTGTAAAAGAAACCCATGAATGAAAGGGACTAGTGTGAGTTAAGATTTGATACCACATAACAACCTCTTTATCGATATGAATTGCAACAATAGTTAAACGATGTTCATCCGATGTATTGTAATAGTTGAAGAATTGTTCAGCTTTAAAGATCCGTTGAAGGACATCTGATCCATCAAACTTAGGAAAATCGAGCTTAACACTTCTTACTTAAAATGGTTGACAAGTGGAGATTGTAGAAAAGCTCGACTCGACTCTGGTCTGGAATTTTGTTTGAGTAACCCATCAATGGCTGACTTCATCGTTTCAAGCCAAATAGCATACTCCTTATCTCGCTTTTCCATCGCGTCTAACAATCGTTTAACATCAGCTGAGAGTTCCTTTAAGTGAGTATTTTCATCCATGAATTGTAATGAAAGCACCAATTGTAATGAATGTAGATTTTAAGAAAACTTTAATCGAACAGTGGCTCAACTCTGTGTTTGTATTATTGTTGATGGCTTTGTTTCTTACAAGGAAGAAAACACTAATGACATATAGCAGAATCACAGCAGAGCAATTACAAGAACAACGAAAATGGAATGAAGAGACTTAGTTCCAGACAAAAAGAAAATTCAATAGAAAGAAATGGAATCCGAGTCAATCCTTTCTTACCTCTCTCTCCTCTAGCCGAAACTTTAGTACTACTTGCTAGACCAATCATAACCACTCAGCCTAGTGTTAGTTATTTTGGGTCTCGAACTTTTCCTCTTTTCCTGATGTAAAGGATCAATAGCTACATGCCCATCTCCAACTGTCTCCATTTCTGCCTCATTTATCCTTGCTCTCACTGAATTGCTTACAAGCACCTCTTTAATTCCTAAATCTAGGTCCACCTTTGATGCAAAATCACAGATTCCATAAGCTGGAGTGCCAGACATTTATCCACACTAACAACATCTTTTTATACTTTGCGCTCTGGCTAGATTACCAAAACATCCTTCCCCTACCGCTACTATTTCCAATTAGTTAATTCCTTAATTATGGATCAATATAAATTAATAAAAATATTTTCTAATTTTTTATAGTTGATCCACTCTATCACATTATAGTGAGGCCCACTTTTTAAGTAAAATAATAAATAATGTTATGTCATCATTGACGTGGTATTTAACTAATAGACGTTTAACTCTATTAAAATTTTTGTTTACTTAGGGTTTATTCTGAATATTTTGTAAACATAGAGCTTGAATTGAACATTTCAAAATGTTATGATTGAAATTGTATTATGATGTAAATGTTAAGGTTTAAAATATACTTTTAGCCTAAACCTTTAGAGTAGCCAATGAAAGTACACTTCTTTGATTTTAAATAAAACTTAGATTTATCATCGTTGAAAATATGAATATATGTAAGACATCTAAATATCTTCAAATTTGAAAGATTATGTTATTTCCTTACCACACTTCCTTTACACTCATTCAGTGATGTCTAGAGTGATCTTTTGAAGAGGTAACACACCATACTCACTACTTTCACTTTAAAAAAATTAGGGAGCCATGTATTCATCTTTAAAAACTTAGCCCTTTTAGTTATGAATCGATTTATCCTTTACAAAACACCATTATGTTATGGCATTTTCCAAGCTGTACAATATCTTAAATTTCCATACTCCATATAGAATATCTAAAATTACGAGCTTATATACTTAGTATTGTTGTTTGATCTTAATTACTTGATTTTTCTGTCTATCTAATTTTTTACCTAGCCTTCTATGCCTTGAACTTTGTAAAGACCTCAAAGTTACACTTTAATAATTACACTGAGACTTTCCTTAAAGTTCGTCAATAAATCTTATAAAGCATTGAAAATTCTTTGATTTTTTTGTTTTCCATCTTAAGTGTCATTTTAGACTATTTATCAACCATGAAAAATATACAAAAATCTAATTTATAGTATTTGATGTCCTTTAATAGGCTTTGTTTGTGAAGTTTTGCCATCTTTCACTTACTTAGATGACCTAGTAGCACATGTTATAAGCCAACACTGTCATCATCTAACTCTACTACAGTAACCTATTTATATACAACTATGTTCTCTATTAGTTTGTGGAGGTTTCTTGCTAGCCTTAGCCTTTTTATTATAATCAATGCACCATTTATCACCTTAATATTGTCTCTGTCAATTATATTGTCAAAAGCACTTACATGTAAGGTGTTAGGCCCCGTTTACGGAGCCTAACTCCTCATACATGATTATTCATGCTTGCTCTGATACCAACTCTGTTAGACCCCAAGTTCGGAGCCTAACTCTTGCTTGCTAACCTTTTCTGATACCATACCTGTTACTTTCATGCATACAGAATATCTTACTATGTAAGTTATCTTCCAGAGATAACACCTTGATCACTTTCGGATTATCTTATCAAATCTCCCCTCTATTAGTCTCAGCTCAGCTCTAAGAACAGTCGACTAGTCCATTCCTAACTTTCAACCTGAATCCTTTAATCATCAGCGTGGTTGAGTCCTCACTTCACACATATACTTGCTTCGGGGCTATTAGTAAAACTTCTCTTACAAGCATCCAAACTAGGGTTTCTTTAGATGGATAGAAAGAGGACTTCAAGAAATACAATCTTCATGAAGACCTCGAAGACCAATTTTGTCTCCTGATGGTTCCAAATTGGGACAAAAGATGCGCGTGAACAGTGACCCAGACGAAGTCTGGGAAACACAGACGATATTTTCTAATCATCATTACTTTCTCTAGCGTAATTGGTTCGGGGTATTCTCCGTATGGTTTGAAAGAAGATTTCAAGGTCTACAACCTCCTTGAAGACCCCAAGATCAACTCTATCTTTTGAGGGGTCAACAATGGGATAGAAGATAAACGTGAAAAGTAACCCAGATGATAGCGTGAACAGTGTCACAGACGAAGTCTGGAAAACACAGATGATATCTTTCAAGCATCATATCTTTCTCTAGGGGAATCGGTTTGGGGTATTCTTTATATGGTTGGAAAGATGATTTCAAGCTCCATAACTTCCATGAAGACCTCGAAGGTCAATTCTAACTCCTGAGGGTTCAACATTGGGACAGAAGATACAAGGTGAACAGGAACACAGAAGATGCACTTCACTCCCGTACTTCTTAACTCCTTCTTATAATCCTTAGCCCTTAATCTATCCTCTATGTTCTATCCTTTGTGGTTGACTTTTATCTTCTAGGTTGACCCTCTATCGACTGAGAATCTATCGTCTGAAGTCTGTGAACAGTAACACAGACGATAGCGCTATCAATAACACAGATGAAGTTCATTTGTCTGTGAACAGTAACACAGACGATAGCGCTATCAATAACACAGACGAAGTCCATTCGTCTGTGAACAGTAATACAGATAATTGTCTTGTGTTACACAGACGAAGTCCATTCGTCTGTGTACAGTAACATAGATGATCTTATCCTCTATGCTCTATCTTTTATGTTTTTCTCTACTCATTCTTCATACTCTTCATCCATCCTTTCCTCTGTGTTATGACGTCATCATAGAGGATACTTATACTTCTACATCATCCTTGCCTCTGTGTTATGACGTCATCACAGATGATGTTCTTCCTATGTATTTTCCTTTGCATCTATCTTATTTATTGCAATCTATAATTTTTCTCAACGGATCTCATTTATTCCAAACTCATAACAGGAATGATTTACACTTAAACCTTAATCTTTCTCACTCCTCAATTAATTGGATCATAACCAGAAATCGTAATCATACACAGAATCATATGAATACATATCTCATTCATTCATTTCCAAATGTATCTGTTTTACAAAGCTTTAAA
>JANQBM010000009.1:20549649-20588917 GCA_025594535.1 Erythroxylum domingense | reverse complement strand
AATTTACCTATGAAAGATAGCTTTCTATCCGTAATTTACTTATGATATTTTCAACTACCACTTCTCACTTCCCACTCAAATTTTTTGTTGTTAATCTATTGATTTTTTCTACATTTAATTTCTTTAAATAATACAATATTGATTGATAATATAATATAAAAATTATAATGTACAACAATAAGTATCTTGAAAATAACTACAAATTATTCATACAAAAACTTAAAAGTAGAAAAACATCAAATACATTCACTTAAGTACCTAAATGGTATAAATCTAAGCTATGTAGTTGGTGAAGGAGGATGATCTGACACTTGCGATTAGGTGTTGCACCTCCCCTTCAACTCATCCATCTGATTACAGAGCTGGGCTATGTACTCCATTGACTGTTGCAACTGAGTTACCAACCTCTCTACTATGCTCCCAAAATGAACGTCTCTATCATTGGATGCCTACAACCTACTTAATCCAATTGTACTAGATGTAGAGGATTACGAATAGTATATGTTTGCAAATGAACCTAAGCTGAAAATCCTTCCACAACGGTTCTTATTGTACTTTTATGATATTTACCCCTTATTAAACAAAAACATTTTCTCAACAACACAGTTATTTATGGCACCAGACTTTTATAACATTATCATTCTCCATAACACATATATATTTTTATTCTAAATTTCATACGTCAAATTACATTGAAACCAAATTTCATACATCAAAGTACAAAAATCAGAATATAAGTGTAAAATTTAGATACTTACAAGTTTCTTTGCATGCTCCTGGTAGGTCATAGATCCTCCAATGTGTACAGGTAGACTCTCTCCCTACGGTCCTCCAGGACTATTTGCAAAATTGTGCTCTAGAATGGGGAATGCCTTGGGTGTTACCCAATATTACTACCCACGACTCCATATTTCTTTAGATATATAAGGAGGTCGTACACTATTATTGTGTATCGAACCAAGAAAGTCTCTATAATGTGCAAAGGCTCGCTTCTCCCATACATTATAAATGACAACATTAAATTTTGAATCCCAAAAGATTTCTTTTTGAAAGAAAAATAACATACTATAAGTACTTAGAAACTACAATATTTATCTAATTAATGTATTAAATTAGATAAATAAAAAAGATTAAAGAATTTATTTTTTGAACGTAAAAACTCCTGATAATAAAAATCTTTTGTCTTCTAAGTGATATTCTTCCATATATAACCCTCTAGTTTTATCCTCTCCTTGAACTTGGATGAGATATTTCTGGAGCACGTTTCAGACGAAACCAACCTAATATATAAACTAATTTAGATCATTTTCAAATTAAAACCTATAACTTCAGTATAAACCTATGGTGCTATCATGTATTACAAAATTTTCAGAATTTCACTTACAGATCATTAACAATTGTCATGTAAATTCTTCCACCAACTCCCTTAGCTATAAGTTAGAGGCTGCCTCCTTCATCCACAATGTTTACCTTTGATATCTCTGTCAGTATAGATTCAGATTCTTGTATGGGAGTAGGGTTGCTGGATGGTGTAGTAGGGTTGTTGGATGGTCCAACAGTAAGGCTGTTGGATAGTACAGAGACTGTAGGTGGGGAAGGTGATGTCTCATCTAGATGTGTACTAGCTGAATGCACAAAAATTTCCTATTTCTGAAGCATCTGCAAAATATGATGCTTCACCTAGATGTACACTAGCTCCTCCAAATGGTGGTAACTTGACCTTTGGCCGCAACATTAGTTGTTTTCTCTTCTATGACACATTTTTAACTTGAAATTCACATTTTATCGATTATTGCACTAATAAAACAATATAAATTAAATATAACAATATATTCAATGCAATAATAAATTTATTCATATAATATTCTATTACTTACACAAGTTAATAGCTATCATCACTTAATTGTAAATAAAAATCATCATCATCTTCTTTTTATAAAGAATTAGAGTTAAAGTCGGGCTTTTCTTCAGATCTCTCACCCTCTATAGATTCCTCATCCTCTCTAGATGAAATTTCAAGAATTCATTATTTGGATTGTTTGAAGGTTCATTCTTATCATATATTATATATGCATTTAGTTCATGAACATTTTCTCGAAACGCTTCACTTTCAATACTTTTATTTTCTTCTTTCCATATAATTTAAAAATACCTTTAAGTTTTACTTTGCAAACGACCAACCAATCTGACTTATCTCGTCTTAAGCTAGGAAAAGGGACATAATATACCTTAATCGCTTGCATCATCAACACTAAAGGTTCAAATTGTCTAAAACTTCTTCATTGGTTAATTTTAACTAAAGTGTATCGGCTGTGCACTTTTGTTCCAACATTAGGAGTTGGATCAAACCATTCACACTTAAATATCACACTCTGTTTTATTGGCTATGCAGAGTACTCAATTTCAAGTATCTTAATAATTTTACCATAGTAATCCATCAATTCTCCCTGTATACAAACCACACTATTTACTGTTGTCATGCTATGATCGTGATATTCTGTAAGAAATTTGTATCCATTAACAAAATACAATGGATACGATTTAACATTTCGCAAAGGTCCTTTCGTAAGATCAAATATGAACTTATTCTCTATTGGATTTTCTAAAGCCTACATCCAAAAAAAATATCATATTAAATAATATAATGTTATTTAAACACTTTGATATGATAATTAAACCATTTCAATTATTGCAAGTGAAAACTTACATATTTTTGGAACCATCAAGGAAAGTATCTTTCAACTTCTTTATTGATATCATTTTGTGTTTTGTCAGGCATTAGCTCGTGTAACCATTCCTCATATAATCTAAAAGCATTATTATGTATTTCAGTGGTGAACACCATTGACCTCAAAAAACTAAATAGTTAATTTCAAAATTAACTTAAACTTACTGCACAAAAGGTTGAACCTCTTAACAATTCAATAAAATGTAACCACGAGCATCCTCTATTTCTACTTCTGTTAATATTATTCTTGTTGAGTATCTATATATTTATCCTGGATATGTGAAAATGGATAAGTTACCATCAACATCACCCATTTCTTCCCCATCGTCATTACGAGGAACTTTTCTTTCTCTTGTGTACACATGCTACTTAAAATAATGTGAACAAAATATACTTGCTTCCTTCACTAAATAAGCATTACATATCGAACCTTCATCTCTAGCCTTGTATTTTTACATTTTTCTTCAAGTGATGCCAATACATACATTACAAATAGGGTTATTACAATTATGTGATTAAACCATGCTATCAGTTTTCTTTAAATATTAACTATAATTGCCTCTCAAACAGATACATCCATTGATATTGAACTGGATCAGCAAGTTTAATCTTATATGGTAAATGTACGAGTAGATGCTCCATACCATCAAAGAAGCTTGGAGGAAAAATCACTTCTAATTTACACAAGATAACTAGAATTTTCCTTTCTAGTTTTTCCATTTCAGCCAATTTTATTTCAGATGATGTTAAGCTTTTGAAAAACAAACTTAATTCTGTTATAACTTCCCAAAGCTTATTTAGTAGTAACTCCCGAAATGCAATTAGAATTAGTCTTTCCATAAACATATAAAAATCGTGACTTTTCATCCCAAATAATTTGTACTTTTTCATGTCCACACACCTTGCCAAGTTTGAAACCTAACTATTGAAAAAATTTAGACTTTTCAACCATTAACACAAAATTTGCTTTGTTTTTTTGTCCAAAGGGTAACATGCTTTTAGATATTTACCCCTGCGAAGATCTTTACCTAACTCATTCCTTTAACAAAAAAGTTTCAAATCAGCTCGTGATTTTGCGTTGTCCTTTGTCCTCCCTTCAATGTTCATTATGATGTTGAACAAATTATCAAAAATATTTTTTAATATACATCACATTTATATTATGACGTATCAAATTACTTTTCCAATATGGAAAATCACAAAAGATACTTCATTTTCTCCAACCATAGTTTTTACTAATGCGTCTATTAACTTCTTCAAGTTCTGCAACTCTAATTCATCAATCTCTTACAATATCTGTTCACCAGCTTTGAGAGGGGGAGGAGGTGTTAGTACCATCCTATTCTTAATGAACTTTTGTTTATTGCATCTAAATGAATGATCTGGAGGAAGAAATTTCTTGTGGTTGTCAAACTAAGATGTTTTGGCCCTGTTACGAAGATAAAATGCATTAGAATCATTGCCACAGTAAGGACAAGTCAATTTTCCTATTGTGCTCCATCCAAACAATATAGTAAATGTAAAGAAATCACTAATAGTCTACATCAATGTTGCTTTCAACAAAAAGTTTTGTTTTAAAGACACATCATTTGTCTCGACACCAAATTCACAAAGATGATGCAATTCAAATACCAATGGTTATAAAAATGCATCAATTTTATATTTTGGATTCGCAGGCCCTGGCACAATTACCATCAAAAACATATATGCCTCATTCATATACATCCACGAAGGTAAATTATAAGGAATAATTATGATTGGCCATGATGAATACTATTGGCCGAATTGACCAAAAGATTGGAATCCATTTGTCGACAATCCCAACTTAACATTTCAACTTTAAACTGCAAACTCAGAATGGGTGTTATTTAAATGTTTCCATGTGAGTGCATCTGATGGATGACTCATTATTCCATCTTCTTGTTCATGTTCATTATGCCATCTCATGTAACATGTATTAACATTAGAGACATAAAGTCTTTAAAGTCTCGGAGTTAGCAGAAAATAATACATTCACTTACAAGGTAATAATTTTTGTTTCATAGTACACTTTTTAGGTTTGAACCTAGATTGACCACAAAATTTGCACTTTTATAAATCCACATCATCTCCCTAGAACAACATACATCCAAAATTGCAACAATCAATTTTTAAACTGGCAAACCAAGAACCCTAATAAATTTCTTTATATTGTAAAAATTATCAATCATTGTATGATAAAGAGGTAATGATTCATTATCCAAGCAAGAATTTTATCCAAACTTCTATCAGAAATATGCTCTTTAGACTTTAATATTCGAGAAATTGAAGATAACTGAGTCATGGTCCCATAACTTGGCCATAATTCTTAGTTAGTTGATTTTAGTAAGTCAAAAAACGTTTTTGAATTTGGGTTTGGTTCTTCTTTAAGATTTTCTATATTTGCCTGAAAGGTATAACTTGCTTCATGATAAATATTTGAGTGTAAATATTTTCACGTGTACCCACATTATTTGTTATTAAACTAGTCCCTTTTTAAACTCATCCACATTTATTAATGAGTTTACTTCATTATCCCTTGAGGTGCTACAAATTAATGGCTTCCCATGTCATGTCCACTCAAAATAATTTGGAACAAACCCTTTTCTTAACAAATGGAGATTCATTTCATCAATATGAAGAAAAAAAATATGATTGCATTTTTTACATGGACATCTGATCTTTAGACCATCCATATATATAGGTTCAGAACATATATATTCAATAAAAGCTTGAACTCTCTTAACAAATCCAGGATTAATGAAACCGTCTGGTGTTAATCGTCTATACATCAGATCTATCAACATTAGTCATTTAAGTAAAACTATTATTTAAAAAAGTATTTAATAGTTAGATATAATAATCGTTATGGTAGTATCCATATTAATCTTACAGGACATTTTATCTTTTGTTTACACATTAACAATAACACAAGAAGAAAGCATTATATTATAACATATGCTTTAGGATGCATGATGTTCATTGAGTCCTCAGAGTGATGGCTAGGTATAAATCTTTTCATTATTAGATCCTTCATTTCCCCTAAGTTTTTACAGGTCTTTGACCATTTTCCTTATAAATTGAAACCTACCAATCCCACCATAAGATTTCACAATTAGAAAACTTAATCATAATCAATTCCCCTTCAATGCTTTAGAGTTTTTATAAAATCAAGTATGTTTAAGAATAAAATCCGACAACCATTGCATTGGTATAACAATAAAACCACCAAATTTAGTAAAAAAGGCACTGGGAATGTACAGTGACATTTTTGTAAATATCAACTCAAAAAGATCAAAACTTTTAATTAACAAATGCAGAGACACTAATATCTAAAACATACGCTACAATATCTGTTCTGGTAAGGAAGCAGTTTTTATATTAGGAAATAGAACATAGTTAAACGAGAAGATGGCTCTTACCTGGTTTATACTTCAGAAATGAACACCCGGTAATAGAGAAACCCAGCCAAATAGTCTTTCAGATTTGGGACACTAAAATTCTAACACCTAGTGCACCAATTAAAATTGAAAGAAGAAATACAATTTAGATTCTGACACCTAGTGCACCAATAACAATAGGCTCATTTCACTTAATAGTAAAGACATCCACATTGTATTCATGCATTTGGTTGAAATGAATTTAATATGTATCTATATGTAAGTTGGTATATGAAACTTGTCATACTCTAAAAGTCACATATGAAGAAACTAAGTAAGTTAAGGAGAGAAAAATTATATACTTACATATTAATATGTACTCATATAAATAAAGCATGATCAAAGAACCTTAAGCATGGGCTTTAAATTCAATGATATTATAAATTCTCTTAAAGGCTTAGAAAAATCTTGTATTGATATTGATATGATAAGAAAATTACTTAGGTCTCTATATAAAGCTTAAAAAACTAAGCTGAGAGTATTTAAAAAGACAAGCATTTGAATGTCTTACATTAAAATAGTTTATTAAATCTCTCTTCATCTATAAAATGTGCCTAAAGGAGACATACTAGGAGGAGTTGGCCACAAAGATGAAGAACTTAGAATTTAAAGCTTAAAAGGAATAATCAAGTGATGAAAAAGAGACTTTATCAAGTGATGGGAAGGATATTATCTTCATCACTAGGAAGTTAGTAGAAGTTACTTTATTAGTTTGTATACATTTGGGTTCCTTTCAAAATTTATTAAATGATTGAATAATGGATTACAATTGTATCTTTTAGCATATTAGTTAGTAGATGTCTAACAAAGATTATTAAGGTGACTAAAGGTTTGACATAAGGGGAACCTCCGTACCCTAACTTATTTGCCTTAAATATGGAAGTATTATTAAGACTTGTGAAGCACATGATTAGCCTAAAAATGAACTTTAAGTTCTATGTCAAATATGCTTATAATTTGCTTATATACGAATGATTTGATTTATACTGGCAGTGATGAGGTGAAGATTGAGAAATTTAAGAATTTTATGATGTTTGAGTTTGAGATGTTTGATATTAGTCTAATGCATTATTTCTTTAGCATAAAAGTTAATTGATATATATATGGTATCTTAATGTAACATAAAAGGTATCTATAAGAAATCTTGAAAACATTCAAATGAAAAAATATGACCTTATAAGCATACCAACATGAACATGTATGAATAGAGATAGGGATGGCATTCCTCAAGCTGGGCCTCAAGTCAAATTTTTTCAAAAATTTAAGCCTTAGGTCAGGTCACTAAGCCTATCTTCTTTAACTTGGGTCAGACTGTTTTTTTTATATCCTTAAGTATGAAGATAATTAAAGATCCTAAAGGTAAAAGAGTCAACAGAACTCTTTACAAGAAAATTGCGGGAAGTTTGATGTTCTTAACTCTAATAAGACTAAACATTATGCTTGTTATGAATCTCATTAATAAATTTATGGAATGTCTGAAAAAGATGAATCTCGTGGCTACAAAATGAATTATAAAATATTTGGAAAGGATAAATGGAATATTGTATAAGAAAGAAGAAAAATCATATTTTCTTATATTTACAAATATCAATTATATGGGAGATCAAGATGATAGGAAAAGCACATTTGACGATATCTTTATGGTGGGGTTAGAAGCTATTTCATTATCATCAAAGAAGTAATCTATCATCTCTCTTTTAGCTACTTAAGCTGAGTTTATATCATTAAAATATAAGATTATTAAGTAATCTAGTTGAGGAATATTCTTGAGAAGCTTTGTTTCAATTAAGAAGGTTTTAATCTAATTTACTATGACAATAAGTTAACTATTAGTTATTGATGGAAGCTATAAACACATTAATATAATATTATCAATTTGCATGAAATTGCAAAAGAGAAATAGTTTATATTATTTATTTAAAAAGTGAGGATTAAGTTACTGACTTTTTCAAAAAAAATCCCCTCAAATTAGTTGCACAAAACTACTTGAAGTATGCAACATGAAAGAATATATGGATTTTCGTTAAACTTATGTTACAATACCTTTTAAATTAGTTTAGAAGCTCAAAAAAATTGCATTAACTATCAAATTTGTTGCATTTAAAAGCTCAAAAAATTGCTTGGAGTATGCAACATGGAAAAATATATGCATGATCATTAAGCTTATGTTGTAAACATTAGTTTAAACGAGGGTGTTGAAATAAATTGTCCAATTATCAATAAATTGCCTAGACCAAGTCCATGAACTCTACAATATTTAATTGTTTGATTTAGGCCAATATTGTCCTAGCCTTTAGGAGGTCGGTTGAAATTTTTGATACTTCTTTGTATATTTTATTAGTATTAATTTTTTTTATTATTTTATATTGTGCATTAGCTATATAAAGGTTTTAATGGCCATAAATAATGTGTGTGAAAAAGATTTTTTTTTTCCTTGTATGATCAGTCTACCTAACACTTCATATAGAAAGTTACTAAAATAAAGCTATATAAAGAGTAACTCATTTCAATATTGAATAGACATAAAGCTTGAAATTTTTACGATAAGATTGCTAAATGCTAACATACATTACAAGGTTAAAAAAAGTATACATATTGAATCGAATCAATTTTTACCAACAAAACTGGTAAGTAAACAAATACAATGGATACAAAGCTTCAAATTTTTAAGATAAGATTGCTAAATGCTAATATACATTACAAAGTTAAAAAGATAGAAAAGTATACATATTAAATCAAATCTATTTTGACCAAGAAAATAGATAAGTAAACAAATGCAAAGCCACTAGTATAAAGTTGCTAATAGGCATTAAAATTAGGTAAAATAGGAAGCAAAAAGACTTTTTATTTTTATTGATATACATGTATACCTTAATATTTGAGAGTATTTAAAATAATGTTAACATTTTTTAGTCATAACATATTCAATTTTCAAATAAACATAACAATCAACTTTGTTAAGTTTTATTATTATTTTTATTGACAAGATATTTTTATATATGTACTAGGACTCACCATTGTTAGCTTAGAGCCAATGTCAAACATTATTCTTTCTTTTTTCTCACATTATTCTTAAATGGTCTCAGATCTTGGTTTTTGCTTACCACATCTAATAGTTGTTTAAGTCAGTAGATAAATGGTCTCACTTAATGAATGTTTAGCCATATCGACAAATATGCATTCTTAAAAAAAATAAACAATGCTGGAGATTATTATAGCATCAACATTCATCGAATGAAAGATTAAATTAGTTGTTCTTATTTTCTAACAATAAAAGGAAACATTAAACTCAAGCAACATAACATAATATATGATAGAACTTTCATCAAACACTTTATAGGCATAAGAAATTGATCCCTAACTATTAGCAAAAACATAGGTACGTGGCATTGTTCGCCAACAGGAACACATTCAGACGCACAATGAACCATTAACAGCTGAAATAGATGAAGATAACACAAACCACTTAAACCAAAACTGACCCAAACAAAAGCTTCCCTAACAACAAGCAGAGGAATAAAAAACCAAGTGAAAAGAAGGAATAACTAACCACGATGGACGATTAACTGGAGAACAAGACGATAATGACAGTGTATGGAACTGAAGACGAGGGAAGAGGAAGAAAATTGTATATTTATAGAGATGTTCGATAGTGAGGGTGCGGGAGAAGATGTTGTTGACCTTTAAACAAATATAAAAATGATGTCGTTTGTGGTTGAACAAACGATGTCGTTTTCCTTTCAATTAAAACCAAAATTTTGACATTGTTTGAATTTACTTACAGAAAGAGAGTTCCATAGGTAAATTACCGACGGAAAAACCTACTCCGTATGTAATTTCCCTACGAAATAGTGTTTTCTTAAGGAATTTCTCTACAGATTGGTATTTTTGTAGGTAAATTACCTACAAAATGGTGTTTCCGTAAATAAGTTCCCTACAAAAACTTCCCTCCATAGTAATTTCCCTACGAAACTCTCTTTTTGTTAGGAAATTTCCTTCGATAAATTTAATATGCAATTTTTACTAGAAACCATTGGCTCCTTATTTTAATACATTTTTCACTATTCTGTCACTAAAATTCGTCGGCAAAGTTTGGTCTCCTCCTTTAATGACATATTTTTTTTCACAAATTACATTTTTTCCTGACAAATTTACCTATAGAAAGCAATTTTTGTTGCTAAGTTACAACGTAATTTTTTTGGGTAATTTTTTGACTTCATTTGTTCTTGAGTCTAGTCTCTTCTTGAACCAACATACTTTGTAACTCATGCACATTCCATTTATCCTTCTTTATATTATAGTTCATTTGAAAAGGACCATACTCAAATGTTAATGAGTTAAAGATGAACTAGACAAGGAAGCTTTCATCCATTTCCATTCCCAAGGACTAAAGTCTTGCTATAATGTTTGTATTCTCTATGACTTGTTCTTACATAGTACACAATCCACAAAATTTCATTGTAGTCAATGTACATATAAAAGTCTCAGCAAGAGACTTGTCAACAGTTTGGGAGCACTCTTCTTTAAACTTAAGTAATTCCTAAGCATTTTTAGTTTTAGGAAGAGTATAATTAATATTGTTAGCAATTGTCATCTTTATGTACATCAAACTCAATTTGTTTGATCTTTTCCAATTGTTAAAATGATTTTTCTCCTCATCAGTGCTTAAAACATTTAAAGCATTTGGCTTCTCAATTATGAGTACTAAATCCAAGTTTAACCAAGAAAGAACATGAATTATTAACTTCATTTGCAGAAGTTTAGTCCATTAAACATCGTAATAAAAAAGAGATTTGGATGCATGGCAATAGTTACGATAGGAAGTTAAAACTAAATTTTAATGCTTTGAGTCACACAACAACTTGTTACACATATTCAAACAAATTTCATAAATTGTATATTAATGTTCACCTTTAGGCAATCCATTAACATACCATACAATAAGTCTTGATTTGGCCAAAAGAGCAAAACAACCCCTAATGTTTACACTGAAATCTAAATTGGACCCTAACATTTCAGAGTGTTCAAAATGAACCCTAACGTTTACAAAACATTCAAAATGAACCCTAATTTTTGAAAAACGTTTGAAATGAACCCTAATTGGACGAAACCACCAGTGATGTTAAGCCTCCGTCAATTAACTGCTGATGTGGAAAATTTTTTTAAAAAAATTTTAAAGTAGGACCTATCCAATGATGATTTGGAATTTTTTAAAATAGAGGTCAATCTCATTTCCACTTAAATGTTGCGTGTTAATTTTGTTCCTCCCACTCCTGTCTCTCCCTTGTTTTTGCAAATTCCTAAACACCCATTCTTTTTTTCCACCCTTCCCCTCATCTCTCCTCATCCATCTCTTCTCTACTACACACCTAAAACTCAAACCCCCTTCCCCTTATGTTTTTCATTTTTTTCACCCCTGTAAAACCCTAAAACCCTCCCACTTCCACATCCTCTACCTCTTGTGTTCAGTGTTTTGATGACTGCGTTTAAACATTTCCATTTAAACGTAGCATATTTTGCTCCTCTCCTCCTCCCTTTTGCATTTGCAAGTTTGGTAACATTTAAGGAAGGTTTGCAAATTCATGCTCACGTGATGAAGTGTGATAGACTCAAGGATGATCTTATCTTGGGTAATGCATTGGTTGATATGTATGCAAAATATGGAAGAGTTAGTAAAGCTAGATGTGTTTTTAACAAGATGTCAACGAGAAATGTTATGTTTTGAGACCTCAATTGTGAGTGGCTATGCAAATGCAGAGAGTGTGGAGGCTGCCAAGTCCATTTTTATGAAGATGATGGAGAGGAATGTGGTGTCCTAGAATGAACTCATTGCAAGATATACGTAAAATGAGGAGAATTGGGAACCTATGACTGGCATCCTAAACTGCTGGGTAGCTTGCATTTGCATCCGGGATCTCAAATCCTCATTCCTAACCTCTTAAAAAATGACATAGGTCTCAAAATTGGGGTTGTTGAAGACATTAGGTTTTGAGATGAAAAACAGAATCCAGAAGGGCAAAAGATACTGGTTAATTGCAACTACTCACAAAGGCAAATGAAAGAAGAAAAAATAAGATCAAAAGCTAACATTTTTAGTTCTTTTAATGGAGACCCTGCTAACACCAGTAACAGGTTTCATATCAAGCTTCAGCATTGCCTTGTGACTCTTCCTTTTGCTTCTCCTCTACTTTGAGCTCTCATTTGTACTTGTATCCCATTTGAAATAAATAGACTTTTCAGAACTACAAACAAAAAGCTTTTTACCAAGCTGGGAAAGTATCATAAAGATAATGACATGTAAAGATGGATGGACACCTGATAAACGCACTATTGCATTTAGAGTTCAAGTCTAGGACTTGGAACTATGTCAAAAAGAGGTAAAACAAATTCTACTATAACAATCTAATCCATAAAGTTAAAAAGATGTCGAAACAGAACAAAACTTAGGTGCAACTAATCAGTAACTGTTTTGATTTCATCCTGACTTTGGGATTAGAATAAAAATTTGATTATATCAAACAAATTGAAAAAGGGAGACCTAGAGATGCATCTTCCTTTTCATCATCCTCTTCATCTTCGTCGTCGTCTTCGTCGTCGTCGTCGTCGTCATCTTCATCTGTGTCGTCTTCCTTCACATCTTCCATAAGAACAACCTCCTTAAGGGAAAAACAAAAAGAGATAACATTTTAAAAAAATTTGACGTCATCATCAGTTGGCTCCACTCCAAAATCTTTTTTAAAAAATTCCATGTCAGCAAAAAAATTTGCCACATCAACAGTTAACTAATAGAGGCTTAACCTCGTTAGTGGTTCCTTCTAATAAGGGTTTATTTTAAACGTTTTCTAAACATTAAGGTTCATTTTGAACGTTTTACAAATGTTATGGTTCATTTTGAACACCCTGAAACATTAGGGTCTAATTCAAACGTTAGGGGTTGTTTTGCTCTTTTGGCCATCCTGATTTTTATAAATTTTATATTTATGTTTACTTTTAGACATTCTATCAATATACCACATTCATTCTTATTGACTATAAAATAAACAAACCATCTTTGGGTGATTTTAAAAATACTCTATAGTAATGAGTTTCAATTTACCTATAACATTACAATTCATTAACATCAAATTATAAGTAATTGAAATTTAAAACATAATATTTGGAATTAAAAATAAAAAATTAATTAATATGTTGGCAACTTTCTCCAACACCTAGCACCAGTCAGTTGCCAGCATTGGAATGTTATTCCCAATGCCAGCGCCCATAACTTCCGTTTCTTTTTTCTTTTTTTATTCCATACAAATACAATTGATTTAAAATTCAAAATCATTAAATCAGAAACATAAAATTCAAAATCATTCAAAATCATTAAAATTTTCATATAATTCAGAAACATATATAAAACAAAATTTATGGTTTTTCAAAATTTAAAATTAAAGTTTATAAAATTCTCTAAATCATGAAAATTTCACAGTAAAAGAGAAGCAATACCACATCTAAGCATAGTGTCATAAAACATGATATGATCTAAAAATTCAAGGAACTCACATACATAAATTTATATTCAAAATTCTATTATCATAAAAAGATAAATAGTTTAGTGATGTAAAAACGATTCACAAACATAAGCTCCTTACCCAATCTCTCTTTCTCAAAATTATATCTTATTTTTCATACGTAGTGGTATTTTGTGAGAAAAAACTTATTAAACAGAGATAAAACTCTAATATACTTAAATAACTTTTCATGGTAATAGAGTCAAAGATTAAAGGCCTACTTATTATATTATTAAATTCTCTAATTTCCTTTATAACGCATAAGTGACCTAAAGGATTTATTTCCAACAATCTTCTCTAAGATGTGTTTGTAAATATTAAGTATGTCTTTCGGTATAGGTGTGTGTGTGGTGAACATCATTTCAGTTGTTTTTTGGCTGTTTGACTTAAATTAGTTGTTTGACCCATATCAATCAGCTCTTTATTTGTTTGGTTAGTAGCTGGTTGGATTGGTTGATTCAACTTAACTAGCTAATTTTTCACCAACTCCTTTATTGGCGCGTTTAAAGATAGTTGATTCATTTATGTCATTATTGCCCCTCTTTACTCTCTGCTATTTTCCCTCGGTCTTTTCCATCTTCTTCTTTTCTTCTTCCTTATTCTTCTTTTTTCCCCTTTGTTGTTCCTTTCATTTGGGATTACTAAGGTTCCGTCAAGTGGGTTGCTTGAGACGGTTTTGGATGACTTCTTTGTTCTTTATTTGGGTGGTTTTTTCACTCTTACTATAGATGGTTTCTATATTTCAGATTTTCTAATGCTGAATGGTCCAGCATTCTTCATGGGGTTACAAGAAGCTCTAACCCAAAATAGATGCAGATAATTCATCTACTGATGTGGTACATTTTTCCTTCATTTCCTATTTTACACTAATTTGTTAGATATAGGTATTAGAAATTGTTTCTTTGCAATTTATTTTTCTTTTTGTGGTTTGATTCGATTCTGCTACCTACTAACATATAATGTGAAATTTGTTTAGCTATCTAGTATATGGAAAAACTCGTATATAAGTGGAGAATGGAGACCTTGAGTGAAGAAGTCTTTAGGAGGTATGAATTATGTTGATGACCTAAATATGGATTTTGCAAACATCATACAAAGCTTTGCTTTTGATAAATCAGTTGTCAAACTAAAGATATTTGGTTAAAAATCTAGTTTTGCTAGATAACTTGTTTTGGCTTTATCTTTTTATGCCTAAACGTGAGGTTGCTTGGATTTGACTTTCAAGATGCAAATTATGGTGTTCAAATGATTGGTTGGATGTACCTGAGGTTTTCTACCATTGAGTTGTACTGTGCCTCTTACTGTAAAAAAGGGATGGTAACTGTTAATTATGTTTGACACCATGAAATTATAATGTTGAATACTGCGTGGTCTATGTAATAGGTTATGCAGTATCGGATTAATAAATTGGTGTAGAGTATAAATTTTGAGAATTCTGTATATGTATCAAGTAGTTTATCTTTGGGTGAATATGAGTGGTAGCATTTGGTTATTTATCCAGCAACTTAATGTGTTTGCCATTAGTCAACAACAAGTGCTTCTGTTTTCTGCTTGAGGGACTGAACTATCTATAAGAAATATATTACTTAGGACTGATGAAGATGATTGGTAATTTCTGCAAGATTGTGCTGATTTTCCATTTTGTATAGCTACTTTTCATGAAGAAATAAAATAGAATTTTTAGGTTAAAGATATGGTTAATTTGTTTGAGGATTAAATGTTAAGATTCAATTTTGTTGTTACCATTTAGGGTTGAAAATGATTTTGACAGAGATGACGTTTTAACCTAACCAAAAGTTGATAGACTAGGCTTATAATAACTGGCTTTAAAATAAGATCAGACTAAGGGGCCGACTTGAAGCCCAACCTAAACCCCCTCTCTTTAAAATAACATCATTTTGGTCTATTGGTCTAAAATGATGTTGCTTCTGTCTTTAGATTTAAGAAACTCAAGACTAAAATGATGTTGTTTTCTTCAGTTACACTAAAACGATGTCATTTTTGGTGGCCAAAGCCTGCCTTCTCGAATGTTGATCATTAACTCATAGGCAAGCTCTTTATAGCTTTGATTTATCTTATTATTCAATTAGAAGGCCAACATAGTTTCGCTTGTTTACAAATATTTGTTTTGAAGGAATGGGAAAACAACCAAAAATAGTCAATCCTTTATTGACTGGTATTGTTCAATGCATCAATACAAAGTTCTGTCATTCTCTTGTCTCCACCTTCAACATGTTTAAACTTTAGAGATACACTTATATATCACTATTAATTCTAGTCAAAATGTATTTTTGGCACTGTTATAGCAGGAGCATTTAACAATCATCATAACAAGAACATATTCTATGTTACCACTGGAATTCCTAGAGAACTAAGGACCAAAGCAGACTAAAATAAAATTTACTAAAAGATTTATTTATAAGGATATGAAATTTGTTTCATGAATCTTAACATATGTGGAGATATGACCTCTGCATACAACTTAACTATTTTTGGTCAACATATAACCTTGTTGTTTACATGACATTGCTATATATAGCATTCCCCACCTTACTATAGCCATGGACATGAATCATGCATTTTTTCCATAATTTGATTATATTGTAGATGTTTATCTCTAGCAAAAAGTTTTTCTGTGCTTATCACTATTGCATTTTATGGTTATTGTATTTATTATCACAAGCTTACCTGAGTCAAATGGTTACTTATATATTGAGGTAAATGGTGGCCTGAATCAGTAGAGGACGTCTTTTGGTGCTTCTCATTCAATCATCATATATTCACCTTGTTAGTGATGAGTTTTAATAGTCACTCCACTGTTCTGTAATCTTAGTACATTTATTCTTAATTTGCAGATATGCAATGCAATAGTTGTGGCAGGCTATCTAAATATGACACTTTTGATTCGAAATTTTCACTTTCATAGCATTTGGAGAGATCCTAGGTTTGTTAGCATGTTCTCTAATGCAGCACTGATATGAGGGCATTAGTATATGTTTTTCTAGGTAATTGGTATGTGTTTTCTTACATAATTTTTGATTATTGTTGTAGTTTAGGGTTCATTTTATATGTTTTCATTTAATTTGATTTCCATTGTTGTTCTTTTATGTTTGATGTTAATTTAGAGTAAGAATTGACTATTTTGTGTAGGAAGGAAGATGGAGTAACTTGGAGATTGAGCTGGAAATTAAAGAGGAAAAGAAAAGAGGAGTCCATCTATTTCCAATTCCCACTTACAATCCGAGACAATATGTGGGGCTTCATTAAACTTAGGTTTTTTGGACTATAAAAGGAGAATTAAGCCTCCATCTTCAAGGAGGACGAAACCCTTCTGTAGAAACACCATCTTTGGAGTAAAGAACACATGTTTGGAGCCTTGAAGAAGGATTGAATTCAAGAATCATCATCAAGATTGGGAAAAATAGCATATCAACACCAAAATTTCCATATTTTGGCAAATAAGAGAAGGAGTTTTTTTATTAAATTTTCTATCAATTTGTGTATAATTGTACGACGAGAGTTGGCGACCTATAGACTTATAATCATCACATTAATTGAATAGTTAGAAGAGAGATCTTGACTAATCAATTGATCACCCATATAATAGTTTAATAACTAGTTGACTAGGTCAAGTCATTAGGTAGGTTAAGAGATCGTCCAATTGATTCCCTTTAATTCAATTAGGGACAGTTAATTACACCTTGAGAGAGGGTAGTTAATACATTCAAAACTCTAGGGTGAGACACAATTCAATCAATAAAATAAGAGGGAGATAAAATAGGAAAAAAGTAATCTCTAGTATTTAGATTCTTTAATTCCGATTTTTTGACGTGTTAGTATTATCTGTTGTTTTGAGTTAGTCTTTTAATTTTTATTTAAATTTTCCAGATTATTTTTATTAAACAATTTCATTTCTTAAACAAAGTTTTATCTAAATTAATTGGTGTCTAGGCATTTTGTGGGATCGATATCCGCTCTTTTAAGCTACAAGACACGACTCGTTCACTTGCGATTTTTGAGCGTAAAACAAGTAGATAGGTTTTACCTTCAACAAGTTTTTGGCGCCATTATCGATGATTGATAGTTTAACATCTTGTTTAGTTTAGATTATTTTGATTTAAGAGTTTTTGATACTTTTCCTTGTGTATTTGCAGGTGCATGAACATAAGGAACATGCGAAGATCGACAAAATTTTATAACACATCAAGACATCTTAGAATGAGGAATGAGACATCTGAAGAACTAGATGCCAAAAAGAAATAGAAAGAACAATGATGGAAGATAGATACTATAGGGAGCAAACGACTTCTGTAAATTAGAATGAGGTGCAGTATGGTTGGGAAAGTACCGATCCTTATTGGAGCACGTACACTACGGGGTGGCAGAACTAGCTAGATTTCTATTGGCCTAACAATGCAAGTACTCACATGGGACATCAAGAGCTACCTAAATTTTGTCGAAGGTGAATAAGGAAGAAAGAGAGTAACTCACCTTCGTACAGGACAAACTGTTGGATTCAATGAAAGATTCAGGGAGTTTTGTTATTCCCTATTATGTTGACAATTCACTTGATAAAAATGACATTATTGAGCTTAATTGATTTTCATAATGTTATCCATATTGTCCTTTTGATTATTTTATAATTTGTAGCTTACTTACAGGTTATAAAACCAATGTTGAACAAAAAAGATGGAAGCAAGCTGTTTATGATTAATCCTGGCCGAGTTTCCAAAGAAGAGCGTCGAGCTACTAACTTTAAAAGAAACATTACATGGGAGGCAACCCATGAAATTCTACTTCCTTTTGATTGTCTTTGTCTATTTGTTTGTTTGGTTCATTCAATTAGGATTGTGCTTGAATTGAGTGTGAATGATGTTCAATTTGGTTTTTGTTTAACTTTTAACTTGTTTTCTTTTTTAAATTCTAAATGATGATATTAATTTGAAGTGTTTGAAGGTTGTAGGATTATAGAGAAATAATATTAAGCTTGGAAGAAAGTTTGAAATTGTGAGAATCACCTTTTCCCACGATCGTGGGAAATCTCTCTAGAAAGTTTCTAGAGAGAAACCCCCGATCGTGGGAAAGGAGGTGATTCCCATGATCGTGGGAAATCTCTCCAGAAACTTTCTGGAGAGAAATCCTCCTATGATCATGGGAATTGTGGGAATTCTATCCGGGAGGGAAATTTAAACTTCCCTCCCACTTTCTTCTTTCACCCACTCTCAAAATTTTCACTCCTTTTCTCTCTAACACATGAAAATCCTCCTCCCACTCTCTAAACTCTTCATTTTTCCTTAAGATTCTTGGTATTGTATTTATTTCTTTTCATTAATCTTACAATCCTTTCATCTTTTCATGCATTAATCATTCAAAAACATAAGGATTTGGGTAAGATTTTGCTCTCTCTGTCTCTTACATACGAATTTCACTAATCTTTTTCTCAATTTTTCAGGTTTTCTTCTTACAATGGCACTAAAGAAGATGATGGCTAGGAAACCGATTGATGAACTCCAGTCGCAAGTTTCCAGTGAAGGTAAGCGTGATTTGGCGGCGTCTTACCGCTCTCCCTTCCCAATCTATTTGGAAGAAGAACGTATGCATTTTTTATGACTTTAGGGCTAGAGAAATAGTCACTCCTAAGTATTTTGATTTTAAAATGTTAGAGAACATAGGAGTGAGATGACAACTTGAGCAACTAGTTGCAAATATAGGGTGGAATAGGTTTGTTCGATGCGATGTACCTATTTATGCTACTATAACTTTAGAGTTTTTCACAACAATCCGATACAATCCTAAAATGGATGTGTTTTAGTTTAGGATAGCTGGAAATGTTTTTAAACTTGATTACCCTGTCATGCATGAAATTTTCAATTTATCAAATGAAAAGATTTTATATGGTCATGCTGATTTTGATGTCGATTCTTATTGGAAAACTCTCACGGTTGAAGAACATTTTGACTCACGCAATGCTCCAAATTCTTTAATCTGGAATGATGAGCATCTACTCTTACACAAATTTATGTGTCTGATTGTGTTTAATAAAATGGAAAGCAATAAATGCTCAGCCAAAGAACTTTTCTTTTTATGGTGCATGGATTGAAAAATTAAAATCAACACACCTTGCAGGATTTTTTAATCAATAGTGAGAGTGGTTAATAAAAAAAGTTTGTCTTTTAGGATGTCTCATATTGCTTCTTCTTTGGGTGTTCTGTAATGTTAATACGGAGAATTTGCGTACAACTCCACACGATATGTTTGACATATCCTCAGACGTGCACTGTAGTGAGGAGCAGGAGGGGCACTAGTACAACTGTTTCTCGACCCTCCACATCTCGTGCAATCTCAGAGCCAGAGGAGGAAGCAGTAGAAGCAGAACCAAGTGCACCAGTAGAGGTTGATCGATATAAATAAATCATCGACCAGATGGCTGCCAATTCTCAACAAATGACATCCTAACTAAATGAGCTCGGCACCCAAATATGGAAAGTCCATAAGGAGCAGCGTAGTTTGAAGAAGAGGTTCCTCAACTTCTATCGGAGGAACAATTTTGAAGCTCCTTCACTAACATCGTTGCCACCATCATCTAAATAAAGTTTTCTTACCCTTTCACTTTTAAAATTTTTCATTTCTTTTGTTAAGTGTCATTTCATTTTTCGTTTGGTTTCACGTCATCTAGTTTGATGTCATTTGTTGGTTTTAATTTATTTTTGTATGGTTTGATGTCATTTCCCTTTATTTGGTGGTTCACTTGTTACATTGAGGATAATGTGATATTTAAGTGTAGGGAGGTGACATTGACTTTCTCAATTGCATTGTTTGCATTGTGTTAAATAGGATGCATGGTTAGGCATATTATATGCTTTGTGTTAGCAATGGAATCGCGTTTGAATCATTCTAATAGATATTGCCATGAGATTCTGTCATGCTAGTTGGAATTAGAATGAATGCATGCTTAGACTTGGATTAGGCCACTTGATTAGAAAGTGAACCATATAGAGTGATGAAAAATAGTTACCTACATAAGCTTAGTCACAAATTAACATTTGAACAATGAGGCAGTGTAAAGATGCATAATGAGTTTTCATTTTAACCAAAGTGAGGATTGAGCCATATGACTCCATCTATAGTCATTCTATTTCTTTATTAAGTGATAATTCCTTATGTTATTACCTTTAGAACTTTCTTTGAATCGATTTAAGTCTACTGGATGTATGCTTAATAAAGATTATTTAGGCCCTTTCTTTTTTGTATTAACCGTTGGCTTAAATGACCTACCCTTTGTATTATCCTTTGCTACTACTGTTGAGCTTTAAACTTTTGTTTCTTGAAAATACCTAAAATTTTAAAAACCTTAAACCTCATTAACCTACCCATTCAGAAGCTTAGTTGAATATTAAGTAAAACATTATTTGGGATCGTTGTGAAAATTTTACCGAGATAATTTGAGTACACTTCTGCCTATGAATTACAGTGTATAGAGTGCTATTTTGATTCATATTTCATCCATGTATTGAAAACAAAGAAAGAAAAAGAAAGAAAAATGAAAAAAAGTGTTGGAAAGAAAAGAAAAGAAAAGAAAAGAAAAGAAAAAGGAAGAACAAGTGAGTAGCATTAATAAGTAAAGAATACAGTTATAATTGTATATTTTGGAGTTATGTTTTGTTATCTCTTTATATCTTCTTTTTACTTTACTAACGCTTGTGCTTAACCCTTTTTCCCTCTTTACCCACCTTACTTACCACATTACAACCCTAAACAAGTCCTTTTGATCTATTTATGCATGCAATCGTTGTAGAGGAGAATTAATGTATTAGCAAGCCTATAGTAGTGTAGTTTCTTATAGGAAGTTTGAGCAAAATACTAACTATTAAACACTTGAGAGAAATGAGTGAAAACTGTGAGAAAAATTCATTTTGCATTGTTACTTATCTTTGAGTGATGGTGTTAATTGTTGAGTTTTCTTATGTACGCCAATGAAAAAGTAGTCATGATATGTGTATTAATTTGATATTTGAGGTGGCTTAAATTTGAGGGATTGTATGCTTTGATCTTTATGAAAATGAAGTGATAGAATTGAGTGGTTGTATTTATTTTGCTTGAGGACAAGCAAAGATTTAAGTGTGGGGATGTTGATAGGTATGCATTAGTATATTTTTTTAGGTAATTGGCATGTGTTTCTTACATAATTGTTGATTATTGTTGTAGTTTATGATTCATTTTGTATGTTTTTGTTTAGTTTGATTTTCATTGTTTTTTTTTTTATGTTTGATGTTAATTTAGAGTAATAATTGACTATTTTGTGTAAGAAAGAAGATAGAGCAACTTGGAGATTGAGATGGAAATCAAAGAGGAAAAGAAAAGAGGAGTCCATTTGTTGCCAATTCCCACGATCGTGGGAGTTACAATATGAAACAATCTGCGGGGCTTCATTAAACTTAGGTTTTTTGGACTATAAAAGGAGAATTAAGCCTCCATCTTTAAAGAGGACGAAACCCTTCTGTAGAAACACCATCTTTGGAGTAAAGAACACATGTTTGGAGCCTTTAGGAAGGATTGAAGTCAAGGATCATCATCAAGATTGTGAAAAATAGCACATCAACACCAAAATTTCCAGACTTCTTCTATTCTTTGTAAAATGTTTTATTTGAATGTTGATGATGTAATGGAAAACATGTTAGGCTGATTTAGTTTTAGGGATTGCTTTTGAACTATTTTGTTAGAACTCCTATTTTATTGAATTGAATGAAGTTGTCTTTGATGATTGTTGATTTTATTTGTTATCTTGCAACAAATCGAGAGAGTGAGTAAGATAAATTTGTATAGGATTGTACAACAAGAGTTAGCAACCTATAAACTTACAATCATCACGTTAATTGAATAGTTAAAAGAGAGATCTCGGCTAACCAATTGATCACCCATAGGATAGTTTAATAACTAATTGAATAGGTCGAGTCATTGGGTAGGTTGAGAGATCATCTAATTGATTCTCTTTAATTCAATTAGGGACAATTAATTACACCTTAAGAGAGGTTAGTTAATACATTCGAAAATATAGGGTGAGACACAATTAAATCAATAAAATAGGATGGAGACAAAATAGGAAAAAAAGAAAAAAGTAATCTTTAGTCTTTAGATTCTTGAATTCCGATTTTTCTGCACGTTAGTATTGTCTATTGTTTTGAGTTAGTCTTTTAATTTTTGTTTAAATTTTCCAGATTATTTTTATTAAACAATTTCATTTCTTAAACAAAATTTTATCTAAATTAATTGGTTTCTGGGCATTAATCCTTGTGGGATTGATATCTGCTCTTTTAAGCTACAAGTCCTGACCTGTTCACTTGCGATTTTTTAGCAACAAACACGTAGAATTATAAATTCCCTTGTCTTTTTTTAGTTAACTAGAAAGCCAATTTTGTTGTCTCTTCTCTTTAGCAATTTAATTTCTTTTACCTATTTATAGCTAAAAATTGTCCCTATTTCTTGCTCTATTAATTGGATAGATCCAATGGTATTGAAAGCATTTTCTCTATCTAACCAGTTGTCATTATTTGGTCTCAGTTTTGTTTAGTCATCTTATCTTTTTTATTTCATGCTAAAGTTCTAGCCTACAAAAAGTTCCAACCAATATTTTGTTCTGTCACTACTGAAAGAAGAGCTATTTGCTACTAATCATCTTTCGGGTGAACTGCTTACTAAATTGAGAGCCACTTACATGTGTGATTTCCATATAAATATTTCACTTGAAGATGAAATTAGAAACTAAGGTTTTGTTGGATAAGTTGATGATTTGCTGACTATTTTAGAATGTCGTTAACTTGAGCCATATGACCCCAATGCCAATTGTTATGATTACCATAGTTTTTAAATTTCTGTTTATTCTCAAGCTTTGCAATGTTCACAATGCGTTGCAACTAAATTCCCTATTTCTGTTCTCCAAGTTAATGGACCTTTGGTTTTGACTTGTCCAGCAAATTTAGTGATATCTATTATGAAGATTATTTCATCAATTCCTTGCAAAATGATGTACGGGTTGTTGATAAGATTCCAGAATATCTTATGGATCGGTTTGATCACAACTTGACCAATGTGTATAACTTCAGATTAAAAGCATGGTCTCCAATCTCATACTACAGGGATGTTGTACTTCTAAAACTATTAGAAGAAAAGTGAGTGGTGGAGTTACAATACATTATACACACATACATCAATCAGTTTGGTTTTACATAATTATTACGGTACTATTCTGATCATATATGGTTGGCCATCATATTACTGACCATATGCTTGGTCTTTTAATATGTATTGTGTGTTTTGATAAATGTTGCAGGGTTATAAGGATATCCCCTTTTGCCAATCGCCTGTCATTTGATGCTCCTCCTCTAGTCCAACAACTTAAATGCTTGGGAAATTATGAAGCTTTAAGGTTCTCAAGTCCCATACTAGCTCTGGGACAAACCCTAGTTTCAAGAATGAAAGAATGCAGTGTTGGTCACGGTGGAAAATACATATCTGTGCATCTTTGCTTTGAGGAGGTTGGTGGTCATTATTTGGAAAGTCTTAACTAATGCTCAGTGCTATTAACCATCATATCATCTAGCCCATTTTCTTACTAAATCTTATATCACCCTTCCTAATGTGCATGATATGGTTGCTTTCTCTTGCTGCATTTTTTATGGTGGAGAGCAGGAGACAGAGACATGAAAGTAGCCAGAGAAAGAGGTTGGAAGGGAAAATTTACAAAGCCTGGTCGAACATACATCCTGGTGCAATCATGCTTAATAGAAAGTGTCCCCTAATATATGAGACATTGAAGATGCTTCTAGCTAACATTTCTACTAGTTGATAGGTAGTACATTATGATAGGTATAGATAAGTAGAACATTGTGATATTGACAAAAGTGTATCTTATTGAGAATGTAGGATTCATTGATGTTCATGTCATCAGAGAATTTTTGTTTCTGCAACATGTTTATATATTTGATGCATAGCATGTTCCAGTGGAATCACCAACAGATTTGTTAATGGCAATTATCATTTGGTAGCGTTACAGTGATTTGAAGAGAATCTTTTTATAATTACCCAAAAAAGATGGTTCAATCTTCTTGAAAAAGCAATCAAGATCATATATCATTGTCTATGTAAAGTAAAGCTACACCATCATCATCATCATCATCATCATCATCATTATTATTATTATTATTATTATTATTATATATTCTATGTTTTTATTAGAGTTATAAACTTAATTTTTGTAGAATTAAATATCTAAAATCTAAATTCTTATGAGAATATTCATCGAAATACTAAAATATATAATATTCATACCCTTATATAATTTTTTAAAGTCATGTTCTCATAAGTCATTTTACATATAAACAACTAATACTAAATAGTTAATTTTATCAAACATCTCTGACAAACAGCTAATATAATCAGCTGATCAAATCAACTAACATAATCAACTATTAGCTAACAACTAACAGCTGATAGAATTAACTAACAACTAAATATAATCAACTAATTGTCAAACAGAGCCATAAGCAGGATACATAATCCTTCAACTAAAGCTTAACAGCAACATTTTTAGCGCGAATTCTCTCAAATGTCATGATCTTCACGGATCCTGCAAAAGCTGGCTAGAAGGAAACCTTGCAAGAACCTCAAAATCATTGCTCGCACTTGTCTCCAGCCAAACTTTAATAATGCCTTGTGCATCTCATGCGTTGTAAACTCCAGATTATAGTAGTACTTGCGGTCATCTCTGCAATTGATCTGCAGGTCCATTGAAACGTCATTATCAGTTTAGCCTAGACATATCATGTCCTCTTCTATAAGCTGGCTGATCCATGGAACATTATCTACACCCATGTGAACTCTTTTCTTCTCAGCCATGTACACTTTACAAAGATCAGTTCGTGTCAAGCGGGAAATTTCTGTGATATGCCTAAGCGAGGCTAAGCTAGCTATCTTAGTCCCCACCACATCTCTTATGGTGTCAAATCAACATTTCCATCTGATCTTTAGAATGCAGCAGTCGAAGAGAATAATCAACTTTGATACCTAAAAGTGGTCCTACTAGGTTATTATGATGTATATGGTCCCGTGATTCGTTTCCACTAACTGTTACAGAATTCACGCTTACAGACAATAAAAGTCTGAGTTTTGTTGGTCTCCATCACCAAATTGGTTCCACAGTATGCTTGGTTTCGTTACTGAGATATGGTGGAGATATCGAATAGTTAGAATGCCTTCTTTATTATGTCGCAACAAAATTTTAATTTTCTTATGACTTTGGTTTACGTAGTAAAAGCTTTATCGTACCTTTGAAACATCACTCGAAGCATATACTATCACCGCGACACACTCATGTTCGGAGCTTTATTACTTGGCCGGCCATGTAACATTGCTTCAGTTTTAAACAGCTAATGTAGAGATAGAACAATGGGGCTCGTAGTCCGATTATTGCCAAGTTTTTTCCTACAAACTCTGAATCAAAAAGTATTCCAAGCAACAACAAACTCCTCAATACAGTCAAGGGTTTACTTAATGCTTTTGATAATAATAATTAAAAAAACGACAATCACAAACTTATAGCTTCAACCCCTTAAGAGAACAATTAAGAAGGCCTGAAGTTTACCAATCAAACTGCCGACAACTCGCTTGGAGTTATTACTATGTCCATGCACGCGGGAGTCTAATCTCATTCCAAATGCTGTACCAATAAAACATACGATATCAATAACAAGATATAGTTGCGCCCAATACGACAAACTCAAACAAATAAAAGAGTGAGATTGATCCGGTCGATTTACATCTAAATAGACCTGTAGTGGCTAGTTAGATTGAAAAACAGGACAATAGCTATACTTACCACCAATCCGGACGTACCAACTGGGTCTAGGAATAATAGTGCATCACATCAATATTTTCCCTCGTCCTTTTCTCTTCGGAGAAATTGCTGTTCAATGAGAATTAACGACCATGTGCATGTCTATTTAGTGAATCATGCCTAACCATTGTACTTCTAAATTCTAAATCTGTCAGTCAGATAAGGCAGATACAGAACGAAAAACTAAGATGTAACAGTGTTCCTTCTTGTCAAATAGAATCTCACGTAACCAAAATGATGAAAGAGAGCACTTCGGATGATGCATATGGATAGTGAACTGTTGGCTTTGCTTCTCTGTCAAAAGGGCAATAAAGATACAAGTACAGTACAGTTACGTTTCCTATGCGTAATCACACGCTTGTATGGTAAAGGAACTCCCAAGTTGTTCGGCGTCCCACGTCACAAGTCGCAGAATCCTTGAAGGGTAACCATGCCTGGGGCATAGCTAAACTGATAAAAGTTTGGGTGGTGTAGTGTCTGTCATACTAACAACCTGTAAAATAGGGGTTCAAATTTTAGGGACAATTTTTAAAATTTAGGTCTCTTATATAGTGAGATCAGTGGGTAAGTTCAAATCTCTGGTCAGTTAAAGCATATCTTACAATTTATATCCTCCACCTATTTTAAAGGTACGAAAAATAAGAGCTCTTAATATTAGAGTTCAACATTTATGTTTTTCTTGAAGGGGAACCATGTTAGTCCCTTGAGGTCTAATCAGAAGTTATTGGGATGGTGCAGCACCAATGGCTATGAATTAATCTCTTTTTAAGGCCAGGTCAACCGCAGGTGCTAATGCTGTCACTCACGAAACTCTTTTCGGCTTTATATAATATCTATAGGGTTTTAATTCCACATGTGATAGACGGTTGAAGAACAAACAGAAAACCATTGTAATGCTACTTTTTAAGTGCGGAGTGCGTGCACAAGTGTCCTAACTTGCCTCGTACAGAAGCAGAGCACTGGAGCCCCGTAAATCATGTGATTTGCGACCACTTATGGGCGCAACTGGCATGATTAGGTCCCATGTCTCCTAGCTTTTGGATAATGGTTTTGGAGAACTAAGGAAGCTAACTTTCATCCATGGTACTGTCACTTATAGGATGTGGACATTATTGACATTATTTTTTGTGTTGTGAACAGTCTGTATTAGCAAGTGAATGGATCTTCTTTGTTTTTGCTCAATTTAAAATATAGATCTAATTTTTTAATAAAACAAGACATTCTATATAATCATATATTTTAAATAAAATATTTAATAAATCAATAACTTAAAATTAAATAATGAGAAAAATTATTAATAAATTTTAGTACTGACAAATTTGTATCTTCTTGTCTCCTAAGAAGTGGTCGAGTTGATAGAAAGGGAAGTATGGAACTAAAAGGTCTTGTGTTTGAATCTCTCTATTTATACTCTCTCGATCGAGCCTTTCGTACAGGACTTGTCTAATGCGGAATACCCAACTAATATGAGATTATTGCATCAATTCGGAGGCTTATCTAGTGCATATCTAACAAAGATAGTGGCTGCAGGTTCCTCCATTCTTAAAAAAAAATTTCTTAATTTTGGTAAATCGATTCATTGATGCTATTACCAAACTTGTAAAGTTATATGTACACTAAACTTATGATTTTATTATTGCAAGGCTTATTGTCACTTTGTTGCAATATCAAACAAATACTGTAGGCTTTTAACAATCATCTTCTTCCGTAAATTGTAGGGAAACAGGCTTATAAGCAATTCTGAGGCCCCTATTCAAGAATCTGAAGCCCAGAAAAGAGTCCAGCCCCTTTTCTAACTTAATTGGTTCACCAATTGGCACCCATACCGCTCTAGTCCATCATGCGCCGGGATGCTCACGCCACATTCCTCTCATCTTAGCCGTTGATCGCTCAACGACCCCCATCAGATAATCCTACGGTCAAGAAATGACAATGTAGCGCTCGATAAGCTCGTGTCTCCTAGCAGCGCACGATAGCGTACTCCCGCTTTTAACCCTTTGTCGTCAACGTCGCGCGCTCCCAACTCACACCCGATCCTTATCAACTAATTTTTTTCCCGGAAAATTTAAATCGACAAGTTTCGGTATGCTGTTATATCGATCTGTATCATCTTTGTGTCTTTTCTTTTTTATGTCATTTTCCTGAGAATTTCGATTTCCGCGCGAAAGCTATGTGTTCATTCATTCATGTGTTTGGTAGCTCTGATCTCATGCAGGCATTATCTTCTCTTGGTTGCTAGGGAATGCATCTTAGATACAGTCTGCATTTCGATTAAGATCGGAGCGCACTTGGGATTATCCACTGCTTTGAAATTGAAATTCTTGTCCAGGAGGGTGGAGAATGAGGAATCGTGAAGGTTTAGGGTTTCGGTTGAGCTGGACAGTGAAGTTCGCTGCTCATATTTAACTTTTAAGTAAGTTCATTTAGTAGTGTAGCTGTTGGGCTTTATGATATGGGATGATTTCACGTGCACTTTATACCTAAGGAAAGCATAGGTTGTAGATATTACTATGGTAGATCATTTGCATGAGAGGACACACTGATGGATAGGTAAATGTGTAGATTTGGGTTGTTTGGCTAAACCGGAACTGAAACGAAATGAAGTTGTACAATCACAGTTCCAGATGGGATATTAGATAATGTTGTCATCTCCAGCTTCAATGTGGATCGGATTTATGGATTAACTATAGTGTGATTTTCCTATGCAAATATTTGGTTGCTAATTGTAATAAACGGCATCTTCTGCAAGGGGAAGAAAATGACTCCCAGAGAAAGTCACGCAACAATTGTAAAGTACATTTCATCTGCGTTCATGTAGTTTTTAGTGCTGAACCTTTTGAAAATTTCTTGCAGGGTTATATCCACAATTCGTTTTTTACTATGAAAATGATGTCAAAGCTACCTGGTGTGATGAAGGAAACCTCTGACAGTGGCATAGATTCATGTCCAGATGATAATGGTTCTGTGGAAGAAATGCCGGAGAACATAATCTTGTCTAGGCAAACTTCTATAAATCTTGTGCCATTTATCGGCCAGAGATTTGTTTCCCAAGATGCTGCCTATGAATTCTACTGCAGTTTTGCAAAGCAATGTGGATTTTCAATCAGGAGACATCGCACACGGGGAAAAGATGGTGTTGGTAGGGGAGTTACTAGAAGGGATTTTACATGCCATCGTGGTGGTTATGCTCAAGTAAAGACTTCCGAGGACGGAAAGCTTCAGAGAAATCGAAAATCATCAAGATGTGGATGCCAGGCATACATGAGAATTGTTAAAAAAGCTGATTTTGATGTCCCTGAATGGCGTATTACTGGTTTCAGCAACATCCACAACCATGAACTTCTGAAATCAAATGAGGTTCAGCTACTCCCTGCTTATTGTACCATGTCTGCGGATGACAAGAGTCGAATTTGCATGTATGCTAAAGCTGGAATGTCTGTACGACAAATGTTAAGGTTACTGGAGCTAGAAAAGGGTGTTAAGATTGGTTGTTTGCCATTCACAGAAATTGATGTTAGAAATCTTCTACAATCTTTTAGGAATGTCAATAGAGATAATGATGCTATTGACCTTCTTAAAATGTGCAAATACAAAAAGGATAAAGATCCCGATTTTAAGTACAACTTCCAGATTGATGCAAATAACCGTTTGGAATACATTGCTTGGTCCTATGCTTCATCCATTCATTTGTATGAGGCTTTTGGAGATGCTGTAGTATTTGATACAACCCATCGTTTGGATGCTTATGATATGATTCTAGGAGTTTGGATGGGAGTGGATAATCATGGGCTTAATTGCTTCTTTGGTTGTGTACTTCTACGGGATGAAAATGCCCCATCTTTTTCCTGGGCGCTAAAGGTAAAATATTATTAATTGAAATCCGTTGTTATGTGAGGATCTAACTTCAGTATTGTCTTAGACTTCTTGATTATATGCACTATGGCTTTTTCCACTGTGTAACCAGTAATTTTTATTTTGATGGAAAGTTTTTACTTCATGATGACTAGAATTTAGCAAACTTTTCTCTTTGTACTTGCATAGGAATTTATTGTAAACTTTGCCAATTCATTATCTATCTACTTCTTTGAAAGAAAGGATTGCATACGGCAGTTTCTTTTAATTCCCATGGATTTATCAAACCATTGATTTTTTATTTCATATTATAGTCTAAAATAAAATATATAACTCTATAATCCATTTGGATCGAAGTAATAGTGAGTTAAGTTTATGTTACAAATTACAATTATTGCTTTTGTGTTGATCACGTAGCATTAAGCTGGGGTAGCATGAAGGCCCAATTGTGGCTATTCTCTATTGGATCATACCCGTTGTTGTAGTCATTTGGTATTGTCCTGCATTTGTTTGCCTTTTCACGTTCTTAAACATTTATGGCAGACATTCTTGGAATTCATGGATGGAAAAGCTCCTGAAACTATATTGACTGATCAAAACATGTGGCTTAAAGAAGTTATTGTTGCTGAAATGCCAAGGACCAAGCATGCTTTCTGCATATGGCATATCCTTGCAAAGTTCTCTGATTGGTTTTCGGTTCCGCTTGGATCACAATACGATAAATGGAAGAATGAATTCCATTGCCTCTATAATTTGCACTCGATGGAGGATTTTGAAGCAGGCTGGAGTGACATGGTAGATACTTATGGACTACATGGAAATAAGCATATCATCAGTCTATATGCACTCCGCACATTTTGGGCGCTACCATATTTGAGATGTTACTTTTTTGCTGGAATGACCAGTACATTCCAGTCAGAGTTGATTAGTGCCTATATCCTTCGGGTTTTAAGTGCTCAATCTCACGATAACTTTGTAGAGCAGGTTGGAGCCTATCGCCTTTTTCTTTTGTATTGTTGATAATGTTATTGATTTACGATGTTTAAAGATCCTATTTGCAGGTAGGTGGTGTTGTTGAGTATAAAGAAGAAGCAGGACCAAAGCAAAAGATGCAAAGAAAGGCCCACAAAGTCTCCCTTAAAATGGGATCTCCAATTGAGTCTCATGCTGCTTGTGTTCTTACACCATACGCTTTTAGCAAATTACAGGAGGAGCTTGTATTGGCCCAGCAATATGCATCACTGATGGTAGATGAGACTTATTTCATTGTGAGACACCATACAGATATGGATGGGGGATGCAAAGTCCTGTGGATCCCGCAAGAAGAAGTCATCAACTGTAGCTGCCATTTGTTTGAGTTTTCAGGAATTATTTGTAGGCATATTATCCGTGTCCTATCAACAAACAATTGTTTCAACATTCCAGAGCGTTATTTGCCTGTTCGCTGGCGCGAGGGTACATCTTTGACAAAATCTTACCAGGATTTTACTTCAGAGGAACATGGAGGGAAAGTACAGTTACTGCAATCAATGGTTTCGACGCTTGTTTTGGAATCAGTAGAGACAGAAGAGCGTCTCGATGTTGCTTGTGATCAAGTTGCTGAGGTGTTGTCCCGTATCAAAGGACTACCTGGGCCAGCACATAGTGGCAATGATATCTATTATAACAGTCCATCTGATTCTTTGATGCTTCCACAGGTTGAAGATTCTGATGGATTTGTCCAAAATTTAGCTAGTGGAAGTTCCAGCGACTCTATAGCTTTGGGAAAGATAAGAGAGAGAAGACCAAGAGATGGGATAAACATCTACAGGAAACGGAGGCGATTCCCAGCGCCCTTTGAGCAGTTTGGACATCATACAAGTGATTGTCCCATGATAGGTGGTGATGACCTGAATGGGGACGGGCTGGGGTTCCTATAGTAAAATTGAAGGAGGAACTTAAATCTGTATATAACACATACCCTTGTCCTTGTTCATACGCCAATATTTGAGAAAGTTTATCAAAATTTTGTGTTCTTTTTTTTTTTTTTAGGGTTGTTTCTTTACCTTTCCATCAATATTAGAAAATTTGGTAAGTTTTTTTTTTTTATATAAATTAAATTTATTGAAATAAAATGAAATATAAACATACAATTAAAGAAGCTTCTCCTACATCCAGGAAGCTAAACGACAACGTTATAAAATCCATGGAACCGCCAAAACGTCACCGTAATAGTCATTGATACAAGCTAATGCTTAAAACGATAGCGTAGTGAGCACAGAAGTGTACAAAAGCTATAACAATCGCGACTTTCCTTTAGAGGGTACTAGCACAGAGGGGGACAGATCTTCTGTCCCCCTTATTCTGTACCTACCCAATACCCATTTAATCTCAGCCATTCAATGCAATAAATTGAATGGCTGAGATCAAAATGACACAGAGGGTACAGAATAAGGGGTACAGATGATCTGTACCCAGCACAGAGAGGCTATGCAAATGCGCAATCATAATTCAAATAAGTATAATGCTAACGTAATTTAAAATTAATGGGTATTTATATATATGTTATGTTATTTATAATTATAGATGTATAAATGAATAATGTTTATTTTAAAATTTTGTGGGAAAAAATAAAATTATGTGAGTGTGGATAAAATTTTGTCAAAGAAAAGGAGTGAATTATGTAAAATGAATTAAAAAATAATTAAAAATTAAAATTTTAAAAATGTATAGTAACAAATGAATTAAAAATAAATAGATGAAATATGTGAGTGAATATTGTGAAATTTATATAGTGAAAAAGATAAAATAGTTTAGTAAAAATTTACAAGAAAATGTGTAAATAAATATGTGATAATAGTTTAGTACATAGTTAAAAAATAAGATAAATTTTATAAAAAAAGTATACAAATATAAGGAGTTATAGTATGATTTAAAAGTTTTAAGGAGTTATGGGTGTGATAATTGTGACCTATGGAAAAAAAATTAAAATAAAAATTTAAGAGAATTAGAGAATATTTATGAATATTTTGTATTATGAAAAGCTAAAGTTGTATAAATAAATATTGTTAAATTTTAAAATTTGTGGAAAAATTTAAAATTCGTGAATGTGGATAACATTTTTTTGGAGAAAATAAGTAAAAATATAAGAATTAGCATATTTAGAATGAATTAATAAAATTAGTTAGTAAAAATTTGGAATGGAAAAATAAGACAAAATTTGAAAATGTATAGTGTAACGTATTTGTTATAAATGGATAAGAATAAATAAATTAATTATAATATTTGAGTTAAAAGTTAAAAAAATTCATGAATCACGGGTGTGATTTATTGAGTCCCACTCGCGATTGAAATTTAAATAAATAAATTTATTATAATATTTGATAAAAAAATTAAAAATTAAAAAAATTAATGAGTCGCGTGTGTGAATGAAAGTAAATCCCTAAAAACCACTCCTCTAATCCCAGAACCACAAACTCCCATAGTTACCTACAATACGATGAATGGAGACTTGGAAGAAAATCTTACTCACCAAATGGAAAAGATAAGTACTCCTATCCACCACTTAACAAGTAAGGAATCAAATGCAGGCCAAGGTTGCAGGTGAAAAAGAAAAAGCTAAACTCAATTATATTGACAGTTGATCATAGACCAGGAAGAGGAGTAAGGCACCCTAGCATTTTGGCCTGAGAAAATACTAGTTTTCAAATAAGCAGAGTGAAGATTAGTCTCTCATGAGCCATATTTAAGGTCATTTCTGCATAAACTTGACCTTCTTTTAGAGTAAAGACCTGACATGCAACCTAATACTCTACGTAAAGGTTATGACAAACCAGAATGTCAATAACAAATTACTCACAACTTGGAGCATTATTACATCAAGACTACAAACAAAATGTCTTGTACCTCCTGTAGCCATCACACCATCCTCATTGACAGTCATTGCATTGATTATAGTTTTCTGTTGGGACCTGCTAGAAAAGGAGAATAATACAGTCAATTAGAAACAAAATTACATGGTAATATAACTGATGACAAAAGCTCAAATAAAGATAATCTGTAAATAATTCTGACCACATGTAAAGACATAACTTGAATTTTATCAACGAGTTTTATAAAAGTATCATAAATATGACTATTAAATGCCACTGAGACATTATCTAGTTCTACAGTCACACTTATTTCAACACATTTTTTTATAGTTCTTATATATCTTGGCCCCAACTAACTTTAATGATCCTATAGAAAAGGCCCTATCGCAAGATGGATTGGTATAAAAGACGCCTTTCAATCTTGAATAAGGTTAAAAGACCCAATAGGTATGCACCAAAAACGACATATGATAACAAAACAGTCAATTTTAGTATCAGTCTCCTGAACGTATTACCAACACAATGAAGGAAACTCATAACAGATATTGCTCATAAGGGTAGTTGTTTCAATACAATCTATGAGTTTACTGAACAGATAGCAAAATATGTCAAGTCCATTGACAGTAACACCAAAATTTACAACATTCTCTTTTGTCCCAAAGGAATAGATCACTTTTGTACTTCAAAAAACCTTGTAAATTAGTCATCTGATACATATCAAGTGTAGAAGCCCCATGTCCACACCGAAGATGCAAATTTGAAAAGAATACAAGGATATACTATCATAGAAAGTAAGAAGAATGATAAACTACAACTTTAAGCAACAGTGTTTAACGACTTACAGCATATTGTGCAAAAATCTTGTAACATACCATTATTCCATGATCAGGGTTAGGACCCTAGGATTCTTTTCACGAGAGTCTATTGAGAATTTAGAACATTTTATGCATCATAGGGCATACTCATACACGTGAATAATGTTAACACTCGTTAAAATATTTGTACATGCATCATTGACATTTTCCGGGTATAATGGATTTATAAAAGTGATTTTTGGTATGAATTGTGGTTTTTATGTATCGAAAATTGAATTGGTGTGTATAAGTATTGATTTAGAGTTTTTGGAGTATTTTTGAAAATTTTCTAAAATTTGAGGTACTTTTAGATTATAAAAAATGACAAGTAGCAAAATAATTGATAAATGACAATAGAAATAAATGTCAAATGACAATAGAAATTATTGATAAGTGACATTAAAATTTAATGACAAATGTCATAGAATATTGAGAGACAATTGAATTAGAAATTGTGGGACAAATGAACTAGAGATTTAATGATATTGGGTACAAATTTAGAAACTATTTATTGGTTAATCAAGTGGTAAGTGTCATAACACATGTCATGACATTTACCAAGCCTTTTAAAACTCACGATTTTAACACCTTACAAGACATCTTTATTTTTGTCTTTCTTTAAACACTCTCATCTCCTCCATATACGAAAATCTCACCAACATCCACCATTTTGAAGTTGCTATCATCCAACAACCTACTACTTCAACAAGATCCGGTCATCATCATCATCTTGTTACTATAAAACCTAACATATTTCTCCTTAAATGATGAAGATCTAAGCCTTGGAGAAGCTAGGTCAAGTGATTTTTGAAGAAGTTTTTAGTTAAACAAGTATGTTTTGATGATAGATAGAGATGATTGAAAGTGTTAAATGAAGTTGAGTATATGTGAAACATGGATGAGAAAAAAAAAGATGTATAAATGTCTCGTTTTTAGGTATATTGTGATGTGGAAGAGAAATGAAATGAAGTTAAACATACATCTGTATTTTGGCCATATATTGATCTGTAGTTATTCAAATGAAATGATTTTTAATTTATATTAAACTAAAGATATATGGTTACAATTTTCATGAAGGAATTGAATTTTAATTCTGTTCTTACAAGTCTTGAAATTTAGCTTGAAGGTGAGTTCTAGCATAGGCCGCAGCACTACCTTTGATAGAAACGTGTCCTTTTTTGATCGAATAAACTATATTGATGTAAGCCGAGTCAGACAAAGTTTTCTTTATAAAATTTGTAGCATATTCTCTTAACTTTCTATTGGTATAAAGTTTGAAATTTTTGGATATCTGAACTGAAAGATATGAGTTTTACAAGTTAGAGTGCAGTAATTCTTCAATAATGCACTAGCCAAATTTTCGAACGTGCACAGTCTATGGTATTTTGAGCATAACTCATGGAATCATGAAACAAATTGAATGATTTTTATTTAAATTGCAACTTAAGACATATAAGAATATTTTATTAGAAGAAAGTATTGTCTCAAAATGTCAGTTCAAAATGGCCATTCAAGTCTGACCCGAAATCTCCATGAGAAAATCTAGAAAAAGTTGGTTAAATGTGTGATAAGATTGTTTGATGCATTTTGAATGAGGTAGGCAATGTTGAATTAAATGAGTAGAGTTTTGAGAGTTAAAATGCAATCAATTTGGTCATTGAATTTAGTTGATGTTGAATGAAAGGGGCTAGGGTGAGTAAAGTTTATTTTAGAGTAAAGAATGTTTGGAAGGAGTTGTAAATTGTTTATAAAGTGTAACAAAGAAACATACCCAAGAATTTGTCATTGAACATGAATTATACATGATACATTTATAGATGTGCTTACTATTCTAAATGTGCAATGTCATAATGTGAAAATGTATGTGATTGCATATAGAAGAGCATGTAGAGCGACCACTTCCAGACATTGCCGGAACTTCAAGGCAATAAGTTAGAAGGAGCAATTGTGAGTAACCTACGATGGTCTCACCTTGATTGTTTGTTAAATTTTGAATTGAATTAGTATGTGATGTATGTGTACTGATTCCGAAAAATTGATTATCTGAGGAGTTTAATATTCAGGACTGTATTGGAAGTGTTCCTTGAATGTGAATGTGATTGACTACATATGTCTCAACTTATATGTTGAATGCCAGACTAAAAGTCCACTGCTGAATGTGAATTGGAAAGTGAAAGTGAATGTGAATGAATGAACATAATGATTGAATATTTGTAATGTATAATGCATGAAATATAAAGGCAGTTGTGATCGTAGTCGCAAGTGAAAAAGAGCTTAAAGCTCAGACATCTGTGGTAAGAGCCTATGGCTCAATATGTATAATGAGCCATGTATCCCCAACGAATAAGGGATAGTATGAATGAGCCCAGTATCTACAACGGATACAGGACAGTGAAAAAGCATTCGGTCACAACAACGTGATAAATGATTTTGAGTCTCATAAACATTGCATACATATATGATATGAACAAAATGAATGATTGCGATGTTTTGAGGACTTTTATTGTATGAAATGTGTGAAAGCTTGTCGATGAATATGTTCTGCATGATCGCAATGCAATGATAAATTGTATGGATTTTGAAATGTAACAATTGTGAACAAAGTGTTTTGTGCTATTACATGTTGATAATTGAGATGATGTGAATTATATGATAACATAAATTGCTGCGTTGCATGAAAAGAGTGAACCATCGAGATTCTATAATGTATATTATATAATGTAATATAATATAATGGAATAATAAATATTCTATAGAATTTTATTATATATATTTATATATAATAATAATATAATAATAAATATTCTATTATAGATTATAGTAATTATAGTCCTCATTCTGAAAAAAAATCTAACAGTTATTCACAAATATGATCCAAACATTACATATCAAAAACTAAAAAAAAATGTGGATATAGTTGAATGGTAAAATTTCTCTTTGCCAAGGAGAAGACGCGGGTTCGATTCCTGCTATCTGCCGAAAGTGATTTATTTACTAGTATATTCTTTTTAGAGGATGGTTACTCAACTGAGTTCACAAAACTCAACCAAATTACAACGTTGACATTTTCAGGTTTGAGAGAGTGACGACTTGGCTTATAAGACTGCTTAGAAGGGATCTTGTACAACTTTTGGATAAAAGTTATAGCTCAAAGGTTGGTCAGCTGAGACTGAATGATTGTTCTTATTTGTTTTGTTAATTCCTCATATATGTAGCATATTTTGTAAACATAGCTGTGGACTCTGATAGGTTGATATTGTATAAACATGGATGATGGATATAATGCTACATTGTAAATTAAGGTTTATGAAATGAAATGAGGAAATTTTGGGTTTTAGATATTGTGATGTTTATGATTTTAATTTATGATGCTATGCAATATGTGAAAGTAAATAAGTTAGCACGCCATTTCTGTCGGGCATGTGCACGTACATCAGAAGGGCATACGTGTATGCGTCGGATGGGAGTGAGGTGCTATAGTTGGTGGTATCAAAGCATAGTTGGCATCCATAGGGATGTGTAGGAATGTTAGGCATAACATATTATGCAAATTTCGGATGGTAATTGAAGTTATTGTTTATTATAGATCATCCGCCATAGGTGATCAAGTGGAACAATCAGCTAACCTAGGATTAGAAAGAGCTAGCAGAGATTCGTTTATGTCTTGACCTAAGGGAATGCCTTTAAGAATTCCCAAAAGAAGGGAAAGGAGGTATGATAAACTGCGAAAGCAAGGGACTGTGGACTTCTACGGAAGTACAGACCCTATAGAGGTCGAGGGATGGCTAGAGAGAACAAAGAGAGTCTTTGGCCAGATGGATTGTGAGTCGGACGGGAGCTTCGATTATGCTATTTCCTTATTGCAAGGCCTAGCTTACCAGCGGTGGAAAACTTGTTGGACCCCGAATTTCTTTGTACTATATGTTGGGTTTTATTTTATTATTTTGTTGTGCTTAGGCTTAAATTATAAAGTTTTTGGGGATATAATTTTTTTTTAGATTGAAGGATTAAATGGAGAAATTGGGATTAATTTTGAAAGCTTATGGTGTAAATTGAAATTGGAAGAACATATTCTTGTAGGGT
>JANQBM010000009.1:20521449-20549008 GCA_025594535.1 Erythroxylum domingense | reverse complement strand
AGCAATATCATGGAAAAGTAAGAAACAATCTTGCGTAGCATTATCCACAATGGAAGCTGAATTTATAGCATTCTCAATTACCGTACAAGAGGCTATATGGCTTCATCGATTCTTAGTATACTTAGGAGTCACTAAAAGTGAAATTGATCCAGTGACTATTAATTGTGATAGTCAAGCTGCAATCGCTTATACTAAAGACCCCAAATTTTATTGTAAGACAAAGCACATAGATTCCAAGTATAATTATGTGAAAGATATAGTTGCACGAAGAGAAGTGAACATGAAATATATATTTACACGAGATATGATCGCAGACCCAATGACAAAGCCAATTTCCAGAGATGTATTGATTGGACATGTAAAGTCACTAGGACTACATAGATGTTAACATGTACTGATAAACATTTCTCTATGTATGTTCACTCATTTTAATGT
Source organism: Erythroxylum domingense (assembly GCA_025594535.1). Classification (NCBI taxonomy): domain Eukaryota; kingdom Viridiplantae; phylum Streptophyta; class Magnoliopsida; order Malpighiales; family Erythroxylaceae; genus Erythroxylum; species Erythroxylum domingense. The sequence continues at coordinate 20,548,573 of JANQBM010000009.1, read as the reverse complement.
CATATTTTGGATATAATGTATGATGATGATTATACATTGTGTATCATTTGATTCATGAATATATAAGTTTTGCACAATTATATTTTAGGATGAATCACAAGTATATAAGACAGATTAGAGATTGACCCTCTCAAACGGGAAATCATCTATGGTGTTTATGCTTGCTAGAGATGAGACATGTTTAAAGTTTATTATCTTGGTGATAATTGAGATCGAAAAACTTAAGCTATAAATGTCACAAGGAAATTGGTTCAAAGTGATTTAATGATCACTATCTCTATCTCACGTAGCCAGATGTGAGTTCTGAACAGGTTTTAAGTAGATAAGTGAATTCAAGTTAAACATTAAGTATGTTTGAACTATCATCTGTACAGTATTTCTTGAATGAAAGATGTTTAAGTTAAACGAAGTAGGTAAATACTGTAGCATATGACTCATACCATGTGTGCAAAAAATGACCATAAAATGGATTAATGTAAGTCGCCAGATCTCATCTTACATTGTGTGAGACCCTTAAGGTTAAGAAAAACTTCGTCATATACCCTTATGACTCTTGTCTCATTCTTAAGAATTGAATTTAAGGTTTTCTACTTTAGGTTATTGCCAAAAGATCATGCAAGAAGTGATCCTATGGAATAATTCTAGAAAAGCTAATTAAATTTAATTCAAAAGAAAATTGAGAACAGAGGAAGGTCATTTATTTATATCATTAACTCACATGAAAAGTATTCATAAATGACCATTGTCTCTTTAGTAGAGAACTTGAATACAGTCATTACACAAGAAAATAAATGAGATCAAAGGAAAGTGCAAATGAAAGATATGACCTAGGTTATAGCATACAATGTCTATTCAAGGACACATAAGTCCTAGGATCAATTTGTTAATCGAGATGTCATATACTCCTAACAGATATATGGCAATGTGCTCTCATCGTATGCTAGTCACACCGATTATTGAATAAGTATGAGCACTATAGAATCTTTTTTAATTAAAGCCCATCATGTGTGAATGGGAGATATTGAATCATATACACCCATTAGGGGTATAATGGTAAATGTTCTTTAAATAACTACAAAAGGTAGTTAATGGTTTTGTATGTAAAAACCAAACGAACGAAAGAATAAGTTTAAACCTGCGTGTGTTTTCTTCTTATGCCTTGCTTTTTTTCGTACGAAGAACAAGAAAAAATAAAGATCTGTAGAATAGTTCTTTAACTGGTGGAAATCCAACAAATAATTCATGTGATTATTTGTTATTTATGCATATGCAAAGATCCTACTTTAATAATCTATGTGATTATGTTCTTTGTTTTATAATTATCTAATATTATGAATAAGCCCGGTATCCACAACGAATATGGGATAGTGAAAAAGGCCCTTGGTCACAACAATGTAATAAATGAATTTGAGTCTCATAATATTACATACACTTATGATATGAACAAAATGAATGATTGCGATGTTTTGAGGACTTTTATTTTATGAAATGTGTGAAAGCTTATCAATGAATATGTTCTTCATGATCGCAATGCAACGATAAATTGTATGGATTTTCAAATGTGACAATTGTGAACGAAGTGTTTTATGTTATTACATGATGATAATTAAGATGATGTGAATTATATGATAAGATGAATTGTTGTATTGCATGACAAGAGTAAATCATCAAGGATGGTTACTTAATTGAATTCGCAAAATTAAACCAAATTGCAACGTTGACATTTTTAGGTTAGAGAGAGCGACTACTTAGCTTCTAAGACTGCTTAGAAGAGATCTTGTACAACTTTTGGATAGAATTTATGGCTTAAAGATCGGTCAGCTGAGACAGAAGGATTAGTCTTATTTGTTTTGTTAATTCCTCATGTATGTAGCATATTTTGTAAACAAAGCTGTGGACTTTGATAGGTTGATATTGTATAAACATGGATGATGGATATAATGCTACAATGCAAATTAAGGTTTACGAAATGAAATGAGAAAATTTTAGGTTTTATACATTATGTTGTTTATGATTTTAATTTATGATGCCATGCGATATGTGAAAGTGAATAATTTAGCACATCATTTCTGTCGGGTATGTGCATGTGCGTTCGAAGGGCATACATGTACGCGTTGGATGGGAGTGGGGTGCTACAAATCTCCTTTGGGAAGACTAAACTTCTTAATATTATCAGCAGATGCAGATGTAAAACAATTCCTGAGAAAACAAATAGATGAATACATATAAGATTCACATTGTCTATAAGAACAAATGTAAATAGAAATAAATGACAAATAATTTTCATACTCTGTAAGATGCAATGCTATGGCACAGGCAGATTTCTTATGATGTGTAAGTGTTAACATGGTCTTATCTACAAGGAAAATATTTCTTAATCAAAATACTTCAAGAAAAAAAAACATAAACAATAAATTCATAATTCTACCAAGAGGCTCCAAGGTACCTGTAACACTCCCACTGTTATAAGGTACATAACGGAACACCCTTATGATATTCCAGTACATACCCTATAACAATGGCGTGTTAACTATAACACTTTCTCTTTATTACATGGAAATTAATCCAACTTAATCATGGCATCAACTAAATACAAGAAGTCACCAATTTTTTTAAAACAAAATTTCTCTTTTCATTTTATAAATGCCGAATGTACATACATTGTAATTTTCCAAGATCTAGCTATATACATCATCAGAATCTAATACAAAATGTACTACATGAAAGAGGAAATACAAAAGATCTAACTAAATCCTTCAGTCCAACTGACCGACCTTTGAGCGATATCTTCTTAACAAAAGTACAAGAATTAAGCTTCTTGTATGGTCTCTTAGTAGCTAGAATCCTCTCTACGTCCTGAAATGTCAACGTGCAATTTTGGGTGAGTTTTGTGAACTCAGATGAGGTAACCATCATCGATGGTTTACTCAATTTATGCATCACATCAGTGCACGTAACATATTTTTCACTTCTTTGCATATTCATAAAACAACACCTTTCACTTTAAGAACAATCATAATGATCATTTCATTCGTGTAAAATACACACATCAAATATAAATGCAATGCACGTAAAACTCACTTTCATTTATTATTGTCGTTGTAACCGAGTGTCTCTTTTACTAGCCTATATCCTTTAGTGGATACCGAGCTTGTAACACCCCCACTGCTATAAGGTACATATCGGAACACCGACATGACATTCCAGTACATACCCTATAACAACGACGTGTTACAACCTCACTTTCACTTTATCACATGGTAATTTATCCTGCTGAATCATGGCATCAACTAAATACAAGAAGTCACCAATTTTTTTTTAAAAATAAATTTCCTCTTTTCATTTCATAAATACCGAATGTACATACATTGTAGCTTTCCAAAAATCTATACATGCACATCATCATATCCTAATGCAAAATATACTACATGAAAGAGGAAATACAAAAGATCTAACTAAATCTTTTAGTTCCAACTGATCGACTATTGAGCCATATCTTCTTCACAAAAGTACAAGAATTAAGCTTCTTGTACGGTCTCTCAGTAGCTAGAATCCTCTCTGCATCCTGAAATTTCAACGTGCAATTTTGGGTGAGTTTTGCGAACTCAGATGAGGTAACCATCATCGATGGTTCACTCAATTCATGCAACAAATCATTCCACATAACAAATAATTCACATCATTGCATTTTTCATATAATATCAAATATCACATTTTCATTTAAGAGTAAGACAATTGCATTTCAATCAATCAAACATACTTAATACAAATTATATGGAATGCATATGTGACTCTTTTCCAATTATTACGTTGTTGTGATCAAGTGCCTATACTGTCCCGTATCTATTGTGGATACCGGGCTCATTTATACTGTCCCTTATCAGTTGGAGATACAGGGCTCATTTTTTCATAGTGAGCCTTAGGCTCTTAATCATTGTCTGAGCTCGAGGCTCTTTTCACACGTTAAACTTTGCTCTGATCGGTGGCTACTCTGGTCACAACTCCCATTATCTGATCATGCATTCATGTATAGAATGCATCTCACATTTTCAATCTATCATATCATAACACATTTAGTTCTTCACATTCAAATTCAAGTAGCACTTCAACATACATCCCATATTTCACAATCATCGGACCTTCTGTCCGGAATTCAACATCATTCATAACAGCATTTAAGAAAACAATAATTAAGAGAAACCATCTAGGTTACTCACAGATTGCTTCCGAAGCTATTGCCTTAAAGTTTCGGCAACGTCGGGATGTTGACGTTCCAATTGCTCCTCTATAACAAACAATATACACATATCACAATTTAGCACAATTATAAATATTCATTTATGCACATGTATGTATGTGAAATATGTACAATGCATGTTCATGACAATCCTGGGTATCTTTCCATTATTCACATCACACTATCATAAATATTTCCAGCACACATAAGTATCATTTATACTTATGGTTTATACCTCAATAAAACCATAAAAATCAAAATTCAGAACTCATTTCTTCAACTCATATTTTTCCTAAGATACACATTCAGGTTAACTTTCCAAGTTCTAAATGAAGTCATTTGAGGATACTTTTTTCTAGAAAATTGTTCTTATATCTCCTAAGTTTCTAATGACACCAAGATAATCCAATTTGGATCAGTATCCTATGAATTATGCTTAAAATACCACAGACTATGTATAATTAAACTTTTGGCTAGTTCATGATCACATCCTCAATTTATACAACTCATAACTTTCAACTCAGATATCTAAAAATTACAAACTTAATATCAATTGAAAGATAAGAGAATGAACTACAACTTTTATGAAGACATATTTGTCTGATTCAGCCTATATCCTTTCAGTTTTTATTAAAATATCAAGATAAAATTTCCATTTCAAGTAGTACTATAACCTCAATCTAGACTCAATTTTGCATCAAAATTTGAAAGTCCTAAAGATGGAATTAAACTTAGACGTCTCAAGAAAGTTGTAGAATTATGTCTTTAGTTTAATTTGAATTAAGAATCATCTCATTTGGATATCTATATCTCAAGATATCATCAAAAAACCAACATATATTTGGAAGGCAACTCCCGCGTATCACCTTCGGAGTTGCAATCGCGACTTTCGTTATGGCCGTCGCGTGTGACCGCGACGACTTTGGCAGAGTGGCGATTGCGACGCGTCCTTCCCCTTTTTTTTCCTTTTCCAAACTTCACATCCAATTTACACCTAGAAAATGAGGTTTTTTGGCAAGGTCATCTTCTAAACAATTGTTCATCTATGTCTTAAGATTCTAAAGAACCTAAGTTCATACAATTTGGCTTAGTATTATAAAAGTTATACACAATTTACTCCACACTGTTCAGAAACAGAGATAAAATTTGAAACTCAACTTCAAGACAATTGTCAACACTCTTAGAGATAGAATTCAAACTCGATTTCTTCATACAAATTGTATCTACTTGTCTCTAGTTTAATGTAAATCAACAATGATCCTATTTGAATATTTGTAGACCAAGATATGTCCAAAAAATTGACTCATGTTTAGTTTAACCATTACAACTAACACATTTCCTCATCAAATTTTTCCTAAATCATCTCTTTTGCTTAATCTACCACTTCTAACTTATATCCACCCCATTTGTTCTTCAATAATACCCCAATTACAGTTCAAGATCATCTATCCACAATTCAAAATCCATGCATGATCATATACACCAAAAACAAAGCACATCATATACACATTTATCATAATGAACTTTCTACCTCAAAAATAATCTCAACAACTTATCAATTATCAAAAAATCAAATACTCAAACAAGACATCATCAATCTTTATTCTTCATCCATGACACATACACACAATTTCATAACCAATCCATCAATCTCAAATTACTCCACATACAAGCTCTATTTACACTAACCCATGAAAATCAACATATAACTTACTTGATTTCTCTTCAAATCCTTCAAAAGAACATCAACCCTAGCTTCTCATACAACCCACATACCTCATCATGGAGGTTGGGAGGTTGGGTATTTGGTGAGAAATGAAGAAGAAAACAAGATAAGAGTAGCAAATGAAAGATAAGAGAGCTAGGTTCAAAGTTGGTGAAGGTTGGGAATAAGATTCATGAAGAAGGAGAAGAGCAGGTCACATAGAAGAAGAAGTAAACAAGAACAAATACCCTTCAATTAGAAATGATCATGAGAAACAAGACAAGAAAGGGTCTTTATAATTAAAAGAATAGTGATTTGCCACATGTCATCTTCTTATAGGTTCACTTAGTTTTTTCTCATTCAATTTGTCTATTCAACTCTAATTTCTACTCCAATTGTCTCCAGTTTTCAATGACATAAGTCATTAAATCCCAAAGTCATAAATAAAAATTTTCACTGCCATTTGACTCTTAACTTTACTACTATTTTTCAATTGTCTTGTCACTTCGCATTTTTTCTAGTCCAAAATTTACCCAAAATTTTAGAAAATTTTTCTAAAAATCTCCAAAAATTCTAAATTACTAAATACACTCTCCAAATTAAAACAAAATTGAACACAACAATAATTGAGTGAGACTGTCTAGGATACTCACATTTGCTTTCGAAGCTATTGCCTCGAAGTTTCGGCAATGTTTGGGTGTTGACGTTTCAATTGCTCCTCTAAAACAAACAATATACACACATCACACTTTAGTACAATTATAAGTATTCACTTATGCACATGTATAAATATGAAATATATAAATGCATGTTCATCACAATCCCGGGTATCTTTCCATTATTCTCATCACATAATCATACATATTTCCAAACTCACATAAGTTTCATTTATACTTATAGTTTATACCTCAATAAAACCATAAAAATCAAAATTCATAACTCATTTCTTCAATTCAGATTTTTCCTAAGACACACTTTTGGGTCAACTTTCCAAGTTCTTTTTGACCAAGAAAATGAAGTCATTTAAGGAAACTTTCTTCTAAAAAATTGTTCGTCTATCTCTTAAGTTTCTAATGACACCAAGATCATTCAATTTGGTTCTGTATCCAATGAGTTATACTCACAATACCACAAACTATGTATAATTGAACTTTTAGCTAGTTCATGATCATACCCTCAAATTGTACAACTCATAACTTTCAACTCAGATATCTAAAAATTACAAACTTAGTACCAATAGAAAGATAGGAGAATGAACTACAACCTTTGGGAAGACACCTTTATCTAATTCAGCCTATATCCATTTAGTTTGTATGAAAACATCAAAATATAATTTCTGTCTCGGGTAGTACTTCAACCTCAATCAAGACTCAATTTCACACCAAAATTTGAAAGTCTTAGAGACAGAATTAAATTTATACTTCTTCAAGAAAGTTGTAGAATTATGTCTCTAGTTTAATATAAATTAACCTCATTTGGACATCTACATCTCAAGATATCAACAAAAAACTAACACATGTTTGGAAGGCATTTCCCGCATATCACCTTCAAAGTCGTGATCGCAAAGCGTCGTTGAGATTGTGACTTCCGTAGTGGCGTCGCAATCGCGAACTACATCTGGCCAAAGTGCCCTCCCTTCTTCTTTTTTTCTTTTCCAAACTTCACATCCATTTTACACCTAGAAAATGAGGTTTTTTGGCAAACTAATCTTCTAAACAATTGTTCATATATGTCTTAAGATTCTAAAGAACATAAGTTCATACAATTTGGCTAAGTAATCTAAAAGTTATATACAACTTAATCCATACTGTTCAGAAACAGAGACAAAATCTAAAACTCAACTTCAAGACAATTTTCCACACTCTTAGAGCCATAATTCAAACTCTATTTCTTCATAAAAATTGTAGCCACTCGTCTCTATTTTAATATAAATTAATAATCATCCTATTTGGATATCTGTAGATCAATATGTGTCAAAAAACTGACACATGTTCAGTTGAACCTCTACATCTAACACATTTCCAACACACTTCCTCATCAATCTCTTTCTAATTCATCTCTTTTGCTTAATCTATCACTTCTAATTTATATCCACATCATTTCTTCTTCAATAATACCCTAATTACAGTTCAAGATCATCTATACACAATTCAAAATCCATGCTTGATCATATACACCACAAACAAAACACATCATATAAACATTTATGATAATGAACTTTCTATCTCAAAAAATCATCTCAATAACAACTTATCAATTATCAACAAATCAAATACTCAAAACAAGACATCATCAATCTTTATTCTTCATCCACGACACATACATATAAATTCATGACCAATCATCAATCTCAAATTACTCAACATACAAGTTCTATTTACACTAACCCATGAAATTCAACATATAACTTACTTGATTTCTCTTTAAATCCTTCAAAAGAACACCAACCCTAGCTTCTCATACAACCCACGTACATCATCATGGAGGTTGGGAGGGTGGGTCTTTGGTGAGAAATGAAGAATAAAACAAAATAAGAGTAGGAAATGAAAGATAAGAGGGCTAGGTTCAAAGTTGGCGAAGGTTGGGAACAAAATTCATGAGGAAGGAGACGAGAAGGTCACGTAAAAGAAGAAGAAAGCAAGAACAAATACCCTTCAATTAGAAAGCATGGTGAGAAACAAGACAAGGAGGGGTCTTTACAATTAAAAGAATAGTGATTTTAAGACATGGCCACATGTCATCTCCGTATGGGTTCACTTAGGTTTTTCTCATTCAATTTGTCCATTTAACTCCAATTTCTACTCCAATTGTCTCCAAATTTCAATGACATATGTCATTAAATCCAAAATTAAATAAAAATTTTCACTGCCATTGAACTCTTAATTCTACTGCTATTTGTCAATTGTCTTGCTACTTAGCATTTTTCCTAGTCCAAAATTACCCAAATTTTTAGAAATTTTTATAAAATTCTCCAAAAATTCTAAATTACTAAACACACTCTCCAAATCAATTTTCAACATATAAAAACCATAATTCTCCATAAAATCACGTTCACAATTTAATTATAAATCAATTATACTCGAAATGTCTATGAATGCATGTACAATTATTTTCATGTGCAAAAATTCAATATTCATGAAAATGAGCATATCATATAATGCATGAGCATGAAATGCATTTTCTAATTTCTTACTAATCTCTTATATTTACTATTCTACCCTCAACATGGGTAACGGGATGTTACAACTCTCCCCCTCTTAAAAGAAATTTCATCCTCGAATTCTTGCCTACTTGTTTGAATAGGTGTGGGTATTGTCTCCTCATATGCTCCTCTGTTTCTTACGTTGCTTCCTCGGTTGAGTGATTCCTTCAAAGGACTTTCACCAATGGAATGAATCAGTTCCTCAACTGCTTTATTTAAGACCCCACTATCTTGATCGGCTCCTCAACATAGCTTAAGTTACTAGTAACCTCAATTTTCTGAGTCAGTATCACATGTGTGGGGTCTGATCGGTATCTTCGGAGCATACTAACATGAAACACATTATGTAATTTAGACATTTCATTCGGTAAAGCCAGCTTATATGCCAAGGGTCCTATCATCTGAATGATCTCATAAGGACCAATGTACCTAGGGCTCAACTTTCCCTTCTTACCGAATCTCAATACTCTTCTCCAAGGTGACACTCTGAGACACACTCTGTCCCCCACACTGTATTCTATGTCCCTTCGATTTTGATCTATATAACTCTTATGTTTATATTGAGCCGCTTTAATTCGGCTTCGAATTTCACCTTGTCTCTTGTGTCTTGTATCAATTCTGGGCCTTTAACCATTCTCAAGCCCTCTTCATCCCAATACAGTGGTGACTGACATTTCCTGCCATATAAGGCTTCATATGTAGCCATACCGATACTACTGTGATAATGATTATTATATGCAAATTTGATAAGTGCCACATATTGGTCCCATGCTCCTTGGAACTCGAATACATAAGCACTAAGCATATCCTCAACAGTCTTAATTGTCCTCTCACTCTGTCCATCTGTTTGAGGATGAAATGTTGTACTGAAGTTCAACTTAGTACCCATAGCAGACTGCAAACTCTTCCAAAATTTGGAAGTAAATCTGGGATTTCTATTCGATACAATGGACACTGGAACCCCATATAGTCTCACCACTTCATTCACATATCTCCGTGCCAACTGATCTAGTGAGTTATTCTCTCTCACTGGTAAGAAATGGGCCGACTTAGTCAATCGGTCTACTATAAACCATATAACATCATTCTGCCTTGGAGTTCTAGGCAATCCCATAATGAAGTCCATAGTGATTCGTTCCCATTTCCACTCTGAAATAAGCAAGGAATGTAGCTTTCTAACTGGAGCCTGATGCTCAGCCTTTACCTGCTGGCATATCATACACTTAGAAATATACTCTGCCATTCGCTTCTTCATTCCGGGCCACCAGAAATGCTGCTTCAGCATGTTATACATCTTGGTAGTACCAGGATGCATATCATAGGTGGCCATATGAGTTTCCTCTAGAATTTCTTTCCTCAAATCATCCACATTAGGCACACACAGCCTCTGTTTCAACCATAGTGTCTCATCTCTCAATTTAAACTTAGAATTCGGACTCATCTTCACTTTCTCTATAAGCTTCACTATATTAGGATCTTTACTCTGTACCTTTCTGATTCTATCATGTAACATCGGCCTTAACTTCAATATAGCAATCAAGACCTCATCTCGCTCCAAATTCAACTCCACATTCAAAGCTCTCAAATGAATCAAGTTTTGTAACTTCGATGTCTGAATCTGAGCTATATTAGTATTAGACTTTCTGCTCAAAGCATCAGCCACCACATTAGCTTTCCCTGGGTGGTACTCAATCGTGCAGTCATAATCTTTCAATAGCTCAATCAATCTCCTCTGCCTCATATTCAACTCCTTCTGACTTAGCAAACACCTCAAGCTCTATGATCTGTATAAATTTGGAATGTCTCTCCATAAAGAAAATGTCTCCATATCTTTAAAGCAAAGACAACTGCAGCTAACTCAAAATCATATACTAGATAGTTAATCTCGTAAGACCTTAATTGTCTATATGTGTAAGCGATCACCTTGCCATATTGCATCAACACAAGTCCCAATCCTTGATGCCACTATACACCACAAATCCTCCAGTTCCTGACGGAATGGTTAACACCAATGTCGTAGTCAATCGATGCTTCAGCTCCTCAAAACTCTCCTAACATTTTTCATCCCATCTGAACTCTAAATTCTTCTTCAAAATTTTTGTCAGAGGGGATGAGATCAAGGAAAACCCCTCGACAAACCTCTGGTAATATCTAGCTAATCCTAGGAAGCTTCGGATTTCAGACACATTCCTCAGAGCTTCCCAATTCATCACTGCCTCTATCTTCTTTGGATCTACCTGTATGCCTTCTTCAGTCACTATATGTCCCAAAAATATTACTTGATCTAGCCAAAATTCATACTTACTAAATTTGGCATACAATTGCTTCTCCCTCATAATCTGCAGAACCACACTCAAATGCTTGGCATGCTCTTCTCTATTCTTTGAATACACCAAAATATCATCAATGAACACTAAGGCTAAAACACCTTATTCATCAAAGCCATAAATGCTACTGGGGCATTAGTTAACCTAAACGGCATTACTAGAAACTCGAAGTGCCCATACCTGCTCCTGAATGCACTCTTCGATACATCAGCCTCAGCTATCTTCAACTAATAGTACCCTTATCTCAAATCCAGCTTAGTGAATGCCTGAGCTCCCTACAACTGATTAAGCAAATCATCAATTCTAGGCAATAGGTACTTGTTCTTAATTGTCACCCGATTCAGTTGCCTATAATCGATGCATAACCTCAAAGTCCCATCTTTTTTCTTTACAAATCACACCGGAGCTCCCAAAGGTGAAACACTAGGTCTAATAAAACCCTTTTCCAACAACTCCTATAACTGAGCCTTCAACTCCTTTAGTTCCTTAGGTGCCATCCTATATGGAAGAATAGATATAGGAGTAACACCTGGAACTAAATCAATTGTAAACTCCATCTCCCAATCTGAAGATAAACCAGATAGCTCAACGGGAAATACATCCAGGAATTCCCTAACCACGGGAATGTTCTACACATTATGCTCAACTCTAGTATCAATGACATAGGCCAGATAGGCCTTACATCCACCTTGCATCAACCTTAATGCTCTCATGAAGGATATCAACCTGGTTGGCACTGCTTGACTAATTCCACGAAAAACTGCTTTCGGTTGACCAGGAGATTTTAGTACTACCTCCTTGGTATAGCAATTCATGACAACCAGATGAGTAGTGACCCAATCTATGCCAAAGATAATGTCTATCTCCCTTAACTGTAGTAAAATCAAGTTTGCCTCCAACTCTGCCTGGTCAATTCGAATCAAACATCTCTTGCATACTTCTCCTATCACTATATTACTACCTATTGGTATACTCACCTCTAATCCATACTTTAATTGCTCTCTATCACAATGTAGCCTAGATACCAGATGCGGTGCGATGAATGAATGCGTAGATCTAGGATCTAGCAATGCATATGCTTCAAAATCATAAATAATTAGTGCACCTGTAACAATATCTGGAGAGTTTTGTGCCTCCTGCCTAGTCATGGCATAGATTCTGGCCTGAGATTGAGATCGGTTGCTTTGTACCTCATTCCTGATAGAAGGACTCCTTGTGCTCACTCTGCCTCTACCACAGCCTCTTTTTCTAGTCCCACTACCTCTACTCTGCTAAATAGTAGCTTCACTCCTCGATCTGCCACTCATACTAGCCTGAGTTCCTATAGTAGCAAGACAATCTTTAATTCTGTGCTTTAGAGAGCCACATTGAAAATAAGCTCCTATAAAGTCCAGCACTCACCACCGTGCTTCTTCCCACAATGCTCATACGGGGGCCACGGACTCTGTATTGTACCTCTTTCATTATCAGTCTGTGTAAAACTACCTCTCTGTCTAAATTCTGACTGCCTTGATCTAGCTGGTGGTCTGAAAGCTCTATTCTGGTGCTTACTGAATCTTCTACCAGAGCCACTATGACTCTCACTGGACCTCTTTAATCTAGATCCTTGCCCAGACTCTGCTTGTCCCTGTCTCAGTAGTTGCTCAATTCTAATTAAAGTAGCTCTCAACTCGGTGAAACTACTCAGGTTGGAGATATTCAGTCTTGTCCTGATCTCCATATTCAGGCCATCTTCAAATCTCCTACACTTATCTTCTTGGGTAGGGATCAAAACAGTAGCATACCCCATCAGCTCATTAAACTTGATCTCATACTCTGCCACTGACATCCTACCCTGCTTCAAATCTAGGAACTCCTTTGTCTTCTTGCCCAAATAGATCTTGGGCATGTAGTTCTCCTTGAAGACCCTTAGAAAGTCTTCCCAGTTTAGGTTGCAAGGCCTGGTGGTACTGCCTAAAACAGTCTTCCACTATTGGTAAGCAGGTCCCTGTAGTAAGGACATTACATAGTCGAACCTCTTGTCCGGTTCGCAGTCTATCTGATCAAAAACCCTTTCTGTCCTTTCCAACCACCCCTCGGCTTCAGTAGGGTCTGTGCTACTATAAAATTCCACAACCCATTGGTTCCATAGCCTATTATACCTCCTCTCCCTTCTCTCGGGAGCTCTAGGAGGCATTACCTCCGGTTGAGGCACAGAGGATTCTCTACTGGCTCTTACAGATCCTAGGTCAGCTGATTCTCTCACTTGTTCACCTATGGCGGATGACCTATAATAAACAAGAATTTCAATCATTATCCGCATTTCTCGCAATTTCATGCTTAACATCTCTATATGTCCCTATGGATGCCAAACCAGGCTCTGATACTACCTAACAGTAACACCCCACTGCTATAAGGTACATACTAGAACACCCTTATGACATTCTAGTACATACCCTATAATAATGGTGTGTTAACTATAACACTTTCTCTTTATTAAATAGCAATTAATCCAACTTAATCATGGCACCAACTAAATATAAGAAGTCACCAATTTCTTTTAAAACAAATTTCCTCTTTTCATTTCATAAATTTCGAATGTACATACATTGTAGTTTTCCAAGATCTATCTATGTACATCATCAAAATTTAATACAAAATGTACTACATGAAAGAGGAAATACAAAAGATCTAACTAAATCCTTCAGTCCAGCTGACCGACCTTTGAGCCATATCTTCTTCACAAAAGTACAAGAATTAAGCTTCTTATATAGTCTCTCAATAGCTAGAATCCTCTCTGCATCCTGAAATGTCAACGTGCAATTTTGGGTGAGTTTTACAAACTCAAATGAGGTAACCATCATCAATGGTTCACTCAATTCATACATCACATCATTGCATGTAACATATTTTTCACATCTTTGCATATTCATAAAATAACACCTTTCACTTTCAAAACAATCATAATGATCATTTCATTCATGTAAAATAAACACATCAAATATAAATGCAATGCACGTAAAACTCACTTTCATTTATTATTGTCATTGTGACCGAGTGCCTCTTTTACTAGCCCATATCCCTTAGTGGATACTGAGTTGTATCAAATGATGTCCCATATCCCTTAGTAGATACTGGCTACATTTATAACCGAGCCCGAGGCTCTAATCACAGCCTGAGCTTTAAGCTCTTTATCCTAGTGACCCCGATCACAACTTCTTTTATCTTTCATGCATTCTAATATCGATATGTTTCATATATCATATGTTCAATTGGACACATGCTTGCACATTCATATTCAAATCACATCGGACCCAAGGTTCGACATTCAACATCATTGTTGAGTAATATATATTCCGTCACATTCACATACAAGGATCACTTCAATATCACATTCATACATCACAATCATCGGACCTTCGTATCCGGCTCTCAGTACATAACTTTACAAATTCATAGGATAAGTCAAAATAGAATTGAACACAACAATACTTGAGTGAGATCGTCTAGGTTACTCACACTTGCTTCCGAAGCTATTGCCTCGAAGTTCTGGCAATGTTTGGGTGTTGACATTTCAATTGCTCCTCTAAAACAAGCAATATACACACATCACACTTTATTACAATTATAAGTATTCACTTATGCACATTTATGAATATGAAATATGTACAATGCATGTTCATCACAATCCCAGGTATCTTTCCATTATTCTAATCACATAATCATACATATTTCTTACATAAGTATCATTTATACTTATGGTTTATACCTTAATAAAACCATAAAAATCAAAATTCATAACTCCTTTCTTCAATTCAGATTTTTCCTAAGACACACTTTTGGGTAAACTTTCCATGTTCTTTTTAATTAAGAAAATGAAGTCATTTGAGGATACTTTTTTCTAGAAAATTGTTCGTCTATCTCCTAAGTTTCTAATGACACCAAGATTATTGAATTTAGTTCAGTATCTAATGAGCTATGCTCACAATACCACAAATTGTATATAATTGAACTTTTAGCTAGTTCATGATCATATCCTCAAATTGTACAACTCATAACTTTCTACTTAGATATCTAAAAATTACAAAATTTGTACCAATTGAAAGATAAGAGAATGAAATACAACTTTTATGAAGACACCTTTGTCTAATTCAGCCTATATCCATTCAGTTTTTATGAAAACATCAAAACAGAATTTCTATCTCAGGTAATACTCCAACCTTAATCAAGGCTCAATTTCGCACCAAAATTTCAAAGTCTTAGAGATAGAATTAAATTTAGACTTCTTCAAGAAAGTTGTAGAATTATCTCTTTAGTTTAATATGAATTAAGAATCACCTCGTTTGGACATCTAGAGCTCAAGATATCATCAAAAAACCAATACAAATTCGGAAGGCATCTCCCGCGTATCACCTTCGAGGTCGCAATCACGAGGCATCGTAGCGGTCGCTACTTCCGTAGTGATCTGGCCGAAGCACCCTCCCTTCCTTTTTTTTTTCTTTTCCGAACTTCACATCTATTTTACACCTAGAAAATGAGGTTTTCTAGCACAGTCATCTTCTAAAAAATTGTTCATCTATGTCTTAAGATTCTAAAGAACCTAAGTTCATACAATTTGTCTCAGTAATCTAAAAGTTATATACAATTTACTCCATACTATTCAGAAATAGAGACAAAATCTGAAACTCAACTTCAAGACAATTTTAAACACTCTTAGAGCCAGAGTTCAAACTCAATTTCCTCATGAAAATTGTATGCATTCGTCTCTATTTTAATATAAATCAACAATCATCCTATTTGGATATCTGTAGATCAATATATGTCAAAAAAACCGACACATGTTCAGTTGAACCACTACATCTAACACATTTCTAGCACATTTCCTCATCAATCTCTTCCTAATTCATCTCTTTTGCTTAATCTATCACTTCTAACTTATATCCACACCATTTATTCTTCAATGATACCCCAATTACAGTTCAAGATCATCTACATGCAATTTAAAATTCATGCTTGATCATATACACCAAAAACAAAACACATCATATAGACATTTATCATAATGAACTTTCAATCTCAAAAAGTCATCTCAACAACAACTTATCAATTATCAACAAATCAAATACTCAAAACAAGACATCATCAATATTTATTCTTCATCCATGACACATACATATAAATTCATGATCAATCATCAATCTCAAATTACTCAACATACAAGTTCTATTTACACCAACCCATGAAAATCAACATATAACTTACTTGATATCTCTTCAAATCTTTCAAAAGAACACCAACCCTAGCTTCTCATACAACCCACGTACATCATCATGGAGGTTGGGAGGGTGGGTATTTGGTGAGAAATGAAGAAGAAAACAAGATAAGAGTAGGAAATGAAAGATAATAGGGCTAGGTTCAAAGTTGGTGAAGGTTGGGAACAAAATTCATGAGGAAGGAGAAGAGAAGGTCACGTGGAAGAAGAAGAAAACAAGAACAAATACCCTTCAATTGGAAAGCATGGTGAGAAACAAGACAAAGAGGGTCTTTACAATTAAAAGAATAGTGATTTTAAGACATGGCCAAATGTCATTTCCTTATAGGTTCACTTAGGTTTTTCTTATTAAATTTGTCCATTCAACTCCAATTTCTACTCCAATTGTCTCCAAATTTCAATAACATATGTCATTAAATCCCAAAGTCATAAATAAAATTTTTCACTACCATTTGACTCTTAATTCTACTGCAATTTGTCAATTGTCTTGCTGCTTGGCATTTTTCTAGTCCAAAATTAACCAAAATTTCAGAAATTTTTCTAAAATTCTCCAAAAATTCTAAATTACTAAACACACTCTCCAAATCAATTTTCAACATATAAAAACCATAATTCTCCACAAAATCGCATTCACAATTCAATTATAAATTAATTATACCTAGAATGTCTATGAATGTATGTACAATTTTTTTTCATATGCAAAAATTCAATATTTATGAATATGAGCATATCATATAATGCATGAGCATGAAATGCATTTTCTAATTTCTTACTAATCTCTTATATTTACTATTCTAGCCTCAACATGGGTAAAGGGATGTTATAACTCTCCCCCTCTTAAAGAAATTTTGTCCTCAAAATTCTTATATGTTTGTTCGAACAGGTGGGGATATTGTCTCCTCATATGCTCCTCCATTTTCCACGTTGCTTCCTCAGTTGAGTGATTCCTCTAAAGGACTTTCATCAATGGAATGACTCGGTTCCTCAACTGCTTTATCTAAGACCCCACTATCTCGATTGGCTCCTCAAGATAGTTTAAGTTATTAGCAACCTCAATTTCCTGAGCCGGTATCACATGTGTCGGGTTTGATCGCTATCTTCGGAGCATACTAACATGAAACACATTATGTAATTTAGACATTTCATTCCGTAAAGCCAGCTTATATGCCAAGGGTCCTATCCTCTCAAAGATCTCATAAGGACTAATGTACCTAGGGCTCAACTTGCCCTTCTTACCGAATCTCAACATAGATATGAGTACTTCTACTAGGTCAACAATCTTACCTTATTATGTTCAAGGTCCCAACACTTTCACTTGTTTGTCATCTCCAACAGAAAACATCTACGTATGCCTTTGGTTGACAACAAGGCCTACAAAGAGAAATATACTTACCACTTAACTCTTGAAAAACAAGATTAGTGACTTGCAATTGCAGTAAAACAGAAGAGAACAAGAATTAGCTACCTCGTGCTTGTTCAATGTGTCCTGCTAGTGTTAGCTTCAACCTTCCAAAAGCAAGATCCCATATTTGGTCAACCAAACTCAAGAAAATAACACTTTTAACATTTCGTTCCACTAATTGTTTTGAGAATTGTCTAGCTATTTGATGAGATAACACCTAAACAAAAAATAATAAGTGAAAATAATCACAATGGAACCTATATATTTTTTATTTCAACCATTTTCCATTAATAACAACTCAAAAGAATTTTATTAAAGAAGATTGCATTGAAGATATTTTGACTTCTATATCATTACCATCATATGTTACACAATTCAAATTTCCTCCACCCCTTTAGAAAGAAATAGTAGGATTAACAGAACTTGGGAAAGAAGAACAACAGAAAAGGAAACTAAATTGTAGCAATTCAGAGCTTTGAATAACATCACAGGGAATTGAAAAACATCCACACGACGAGTTACCTACTCATCCTTCTGCTTTCTGTGTCCAAGTTTATTTCACAAGGAGGCAGTAAATAATCAGGCACCACCATAGACACTTCAACTCTTAACAATTCAGTCAAAACCTAAGCAATGCCTAAAGTTCATAATATTTTGCATCTGATCCAATTACAAACAATGAGCACATACCTTCCCTAACTACCAAAGCCCCATCTACATAAGTAGAATCGTAAGCAATTATCAAATGTTAGTGCATAGTAGAACATGGGTAGAATAAAGAAGGATGTGTAAGCTGTAGTTAGAGAAACAAAGAAATAATTACGTGTAGACATGACCGCTAGAACTTACAACCACTGGATGCCCATGAGAAATCAGTAAATACGTCAAATAAGAGAAGTTAGCATTTCAAAAGTCAAAGTTTAAATTGCTAATAACCTGTATGGTATGATCCACATGCAACTTTGACAATGGTTTCCTTAGAAAGTGAAGCTATTACCTTTGGGCGAGGTTGGACTTCATAAGCAAGCCTTACTGAGCTATCTTTAGTATTATAAATTTAAAAAGATTTAGTTACCAAACAACAGTTAAAATTATTATTAACAAATAGACTAGAAGATTGGAAGATAGTAAGAAAATTTCAAATAAAATAAACATCTTTTTTTAACTTACCTCATTATCTGTTCTATGTCAAAGCTGACCATACTGTGGGAGTCCCACAGTTCTAGAGATAAAAAATGAAGAATAGTTGGAAATGCTGTCAGGTAATAACAGGAGTAAATTGCTAGCCATTGGAAATGTTGTTAGGGAATAACAGAAGTAAATTGCTAAGCCATAAGAAATTAGTTGAAGATTGTAAAGGAAATCTCAAAAAAATTTACAAACCATACAATATGGAAGCACCTTCAATAGAAGTTAACCACACAGTAAAATCAACTCCACAAGTAGTGGTCTTGACATCAGACACATGACAGCGAACCAGCGAAGATTCAATTTCTACATAGTGGTGAAAATTTTTATCTAGATGGTTAAAGTGAAGCAATAAAGGAGTTCCAATACAGGAAAGAAGTGAATGATATGTCTTCGGTAATGACACAAATTACTATTCAGATTCATGAATCTACATCTTATTCATATCAATATATTGAAATCATTTCAATTGATTTAGGCAGTCACTAAACAACCACTGAGGAATTTGACTAACCATTCTTCACTGAACCAAAACCAAGTTGCCTATGTTTATTCCAGTCAAATGCAAGGGATTGAACCTCATTATTGACCACTACAGTGTGGCTCTTCCCTACTCCAACTTTGATAATTTTATGCCTATTGATCAAACAACAACCAGAAAATGAACTATAGTTAGCCACCAGACACTTTGATGTTAGATTAACCCACTCAGAGTATAAAGAAACTATTTAATACAAAAATCAACATTAGAATCTAACGAAGCTTAATTGTTACTTAGCTAAATAAAAAAATCATTGTTCCTCAAGTAAACTTCGAGTCCCTCGCCCGCGTCGCCTACTTAAAAACATTAATCTTTTATCTCACAGAAACCTATGAGAACTCAAATTTATTCTTTAGATACACTTAACTTAAGAAAATATGAGAAGCAACTGTCCTTTGACCATGCATTGGAGGAAATAAAACAAAACTTCTACCAGGTAAAGTAACTCATAAATGATAATGAAGTAGAAAAAGAAATTCAATTGCCTTTCATAGCTTACTTGGAAAGTTTAGAAACATCTTTACGCCTCACGCTAAATTCAATCTCCTTGACCTAGTTTACCCTTTTGTACATAAGCACCATGAGAAAGAAAGATCCAAACTTTGAGAAAGTTATAACCTGTGGCTAACATTTCTCTGAGAAAGCAGACATAAAATAAAGGCTGAAACTTTAAAGGATATAATCCCATTTTCATTACCATTTTGAAGAAAAAAGGATAATGCAGGAAGTGGATCAACTAACTTCTTCGATCTTTATGGAATAGATGAGATAGAAAAGTAGGTGAACAATGAAGGAGAAACCTTACTCATAGAGAAAGCAGAGTATTGGGAAATAACAATGAATAGTACTCATAGATCGAGCATTTCTTCTTCCTCACCGGAGTTGAGAGTGATCTCTTCTAGAGGAAAGCTTGTCATTTAGTGGATCGTAGGCACCTGCATCATAACAAGAAAAAGAAAAACAAGAATATTAGGATATTATAGAGAGATGTTTTGTTAGGTTTGTAATAAGTTGAACAAATCTCTAACCGACCTAGCATCGCTCAAAGCCTCAGAACATGTGAGCATAAACTGTCACTAAGGAGAGAAAGAAAGGGCTTTGTGAATACATTTAAGGTCAAACCTTTGAGAGTTTCAGTATAGCGAGAGTTTGATGGCTCCACAGAATAAATTGGGGTCGTTTGATGATGGTAATAAACTGGGGCCATTAGATTAGGAGATGTATAATACTTATTTTTTTTTGTATGTCACGAGTGTGACATGTTAAGTCACACCCATGAGATCTTCTTACAGGAGTGATTTAACATGTCACGCCCGTGAGTCCAGCCACTAAGAAACCAACCATTAATCAAGAATTCGAGCAATACTTTTCTATGCTTATGCTGTGACTGGATAAAGCCCGGCACAACCCTCCAAATATGTATATGATCAATAATACTGAAGATGAAATGTAAAAATGGCATGCTCATTGTTATCTTCTTGTAGGAATAATGAAATGAAGAGTTTGTCTTTCATCACCTTTAGACTTCTTCTGGTTATACCGTCCTGGTGAGCTTCTTTGAGAAGAAAGAAAAGATGCAGGTCTTAATTGGCATTCTGACAATTTTGCTAAACCATGTTTGAAGCAGTTTCACATTTTGTATTGATGTGGAGTAGAATACAATGATCTAAGTCCAACTAGCTAATGCCATTTTTATATTATTGGATGCTTTTTCTTCATTAGACATTTTCCCTATTCTTTTGTCTATCATGGTAATCGGAAAATAGAATGAAATTGATTATGTTACTATTAAGTGGTATTAGGTGACAAAGAGTAGATAAAAGGAAGCATAGTCACCGGTGTAACTTAACATGTCACACTTGTGAGACTGCACAGAAAGGTGAGAGTATATTATACCATTATTTTTAAAAAAATTAAGAAATATTTTTAAAAGATTAAAGATTTTATTTTTTTAAATAATTTAAACTAAGAAAAATTTCTCTTTTACATATAAATTAATAACAACTACTCCTTTGTCGAAATTTCTTTTTACAGTTGCAGTTGATGATCAATACTGTTAGGTGGTATTAGGTGACAAAGAGTACGTAAAAGGAAGCATAGTCATGTGACTTAACATGTCACACCTATCTCTTTGTTACAGCCTTCATTTCTTCAATCAATGAGACGATGCTTCCAATCATCCAATGGAACAACTTACACAAAGCAACTTGGGAGTTCATCTTCCTTCAGGTAATTGGTCAATCCATTCTCATCTTTTGATTTGATACTGCATGCTTTAAGGTTATGTATTGTTAACCCAGATTCCATGCCTTAACAACATTCTAGCTATAAGTAGGCAGTTCTTTTGAAAGAAAAATTAATTATCTAATCCTCATGATTAGAGAATTCATCACTTCTAGATTTGAACGTGCTCTGCCTTTGAAAATTCTCAAATTTCTCTCTTTCCATATCTCCTCAATACTAGAAGCAAAAGAGATTATATATACTGCTCGATCACCTTTAGGGACAATCTTTAGACCTATTAATTTTTCTAGTATGAAAGTACGTAAAATCTCATCCCATCGCAGGTGATAATTCTCTTTAATTTTTTTTCCATATGCTCTCTGCAATAGAGCATTGGAAAAAAAAGGACTGTCATTCCTGCATAAGACACTTGTGTTGTCCAGATTTAGAAATCGTAGTTATCAATGGTGGCCATTTTGTTCAATGTAGCCAACCATAATTAGGAGGGATTGGGTCTTAAGGATTTATGCTAGACGACAGGGTACCAATCAACTGAGTTATATTGTCCCTGTGTTATCCACTCCCTACATGTCTTGTTTGGAAAGGAGTTAGGTTGGTTTAACCAATAGTATTTATCTTAAGTCCTACAATTAAGGGAATAATTAGGGACAAGGTGCATCACTAGGTTTGAAAATTCTTTCCACATGTTACCAATGATGACTACACAAACTTTAGTATTGAGTGAGATATTGCTCCAACATTGGACTGCTTCAAGAATATGAATTAATGGGCTATGACCCGTTCAATTATCAAACCAAAAGTAGGCTTCTTTTCCATTACCCACTCTATATTTCACTCCTAACTCTATAATTTCCTTGAACCTCTTCAAATTGTTGATAAACCAAGATTGAGAGTCCTTAGGGGAAATGGACCATAATGATTTTCCTTTAAGTATATAAGAGTGAAGCCACTTGGTCCACAATGTATCTTTGTTATACAGAATACTTCAGATCTTTTTCAGCATCAATACCTTGTTGGTAGTGAAAATAGGGATTATCCCTAAGCCCCCCTCCTTCTTTGACTTGCAAACCTCATCCCATTTAACTTTCATTAAACTTTCCTCAGAGTTATACTTTCCCCAAAAAAACCTCCGAAATAATGTTTCAATTACCTTCACTACTCCTTTAACTAGAAAGATACTAGCAAACCAATACACTTGCAACGAATTCAACACTGAATTCCTGATTTAATTAGTTGAAGTCTTCCCCCAAAAGATAAGAATCTATTTGTCCAAAGGTTTAATCTATGTTGTATTCTTTCCACTAGAGGGTAGCATTCAAATAAATGAACCCTTCTTGTAGTGATTGTTGGCCCCGAGTCTCAGTTTCTATTTCGTGACGACAAGGCGCCAAAATTGAAGTGTTTTTTTTAAAAATAATTATATATAAAATTAATATCAAAGTAAAAGAATTTAATTCCTTGGTGGGAGCAAGAACAAATACATAAACAATTAAAATAAATAGCCTAGAATAAATTAGACATGAAAAATAAATTGGATTGGGCATTAAACGAATAATTAATTAACAAATGAAAAACAAAATGCAGAAAAGCAAAAGTCATGGGCGTGAGTTTTCATTTCTCACGCCCGTGAGACAAGGTAGTCACGATCGTGCTAAGGCACGACTGCGACTTTTGATGAACAAGGGTGAAATTTCAAGATTCGTCGCGATCGTGCATATGAATAGTCGTGGATAATAAAGTTCATCGCGATCGTGCTTCGCACATACCAAATTCAAAACATCATAACTTTCAATCCAAAATTATAAAATTTATGTCATTAGAAAGCTAAGAGAAAGATCTACAATTTCATGAAGACAATTTTATTAAATTCTGCCTAGATCAATACAATTTATTCCTTAAAGTTTTAGATCACATTTTATCCTTTTTTTTCCTCTTTTCTTTCTAACATATGTCAATATATATTCTTACACAATATCACAAGGCCCGAACCCAACAATCATAAACCATGCATACATAACTCCCAAATTAACCATTTGCTTAAGAATATTTATCTAATGGCCATTAAACAACTAACAATTCCATTCCCAACCAAAAATATAACAATTTAACAGAAAAAGAATTTGAACATGAACAGAAGAAATTCTTCAACGCTTACTGTCATTCATTTCTCAAAATAAAATAAAGTAGGTACATTACTCCAATTACAAATAAAAGCCACATCAATAGCATAATTCAAAAATACAACATTAATGCTTATGCCTAACATGATTATAAAGCTACCAAAAATGATCCAAACTAACTTAGTTACAAATGATATATTTCTTGGAGATTTGCTGAAGTTTTTGCAAAGTGCACTGATCTGCTATTTCTTGACTTGAGGAATGGAAAAATTGTGGGGTGAGTTAGGAAGCTCAGTGGCTAATATGTTTATAGCCCACGATAATGAACTACAAACACACAATTAAGTACATATATATATAAACATCTTACATTTTAGACTTAGCATATCACATTATCCACATTTCAAACCTTGAGAATCACATAGGCCAGAACACATTATCTCACAAATCAGATCATAGGTTTCATTTTATCATCAGAAAATAACACTCAATTATGCTTCATATTCAACAATTTAAGATGCAATGCACAAACATAATGGCTCGAGAGAATCTCATAGAACGAAATGACGAAATCGAAGTTTGCACCATGAACGAAATGAGTCCATCTTCGGAGCTCATATGCCACAAGCGGGCAATCGAGAGAAGACTTTTGGTCAACGTGCACGTGACGAACATAATGGTATCTCTCTTACCCACATAAGCAAATTTTTCTGATGCATAAATATTTCATAACATATTCATATTTTCATGCTTCTTGATTTTTTTTTCTATTTTTGCAACAATACAAAAGCAGTAGAATTCTTACATAACAATCATGATATTACATTCACATAATATTTTTCCCACATTCACAATGAGTAAAAGCAATCATTTAAGTATACATACTAACAAATAATTTCAGCTCATCATCATAAAACTATAAATATATTACTCACCTATTTACTTGGTATTTCCAAGATCAAGTTTGTCTTTCCTCTTATTCTCGATTTCGACCCTCTTGATGCCCTTCACACAAACATATTTTCATTTAATCATCATACATCAATAAAGCTTCCATAAGCTTAAATATCCATGAATGTGCTTAAACTTAATCTATTATTGGTTTATCTAACTAAAAGAACTAAGATCTAGTTAAGGGTTCATAAAAATCTAAAAACATCAATCTCTTATTTCTCTTCTTTTTTCATCTTTATTTCAGCTCATAAAAACCTAGTTTCTCTACTTTCTTCTTCTATCAAAATAAGAAAAGAAGATAGAGGTTACCAAAAATGCAACTGAATCTTCTTCTTCTACTTCTTATCTTCTTTTTCTTTCTTTCCTTCTTCTCCTTTTCTGTTTCGGTTTCTACTCCTCTCTTCCTTTCTTAGTTTACATGACTCTCATTCTTTTTCCTAACTTCTTAAACACGTCTCTCCCTTTCTCTTGTTGTTACATGACTCTCTTCCTTTTCTCTAGTTTCTTTTAGGTTCTTCTTCGACTTTTCTCTTTCTTTCTTTCTTACACGACCACTTCTCTTTCTTCTTATTCTTATTTTATTTTTCCAGAACTTCACTCACGCACGTTCATTTGTTCTTCTCTTATTAGTCTAAAAACTACTATAATCTTCCAAACTTACCCTTCTGTATTTAATATAATGCCTTCTAACTCCTTAACTTAATTCTAACACTTCCATTTAATCCTTGCAACCATATGAAATAAAAAATATTCATAAATAAACTCCATAAATTTCTCATTCAAAAATTCTGATTTTTATTCATGACTAAACACCAACAAATTTTCATTTAATAATTCTAACTTCTAAGAAAAGTTAAGTAGTCTTAAAAAGCACAAAGGATATTATTTCCTTTCCATAGAAGATATTGCATCTATCTCAACTTCTAATCCATTTGCACTATTAGTCAGTACAAAATGACTCTTTACTAGGTTGATTACTAACCCTGACATTTCTCCAAATTGCTTTAGAGAGGACATCAAGATCTTAATAGAAGTTGGATGTGCCTTGCAAAAGAGTAACAGCAAAATAAAGATTGATTAGAGATACCTTCTTGCATTTGCTATGAAACTTGAATCCCTTTTCCTTCTCCACATCATGCTTCAATAATAAGATTAGAACCTCTATATAAAGGATGAAAAAATAGGGAGACATAAGATCACCTTGTTGAAGTCCTCTCGCTCCTTTGAATATTCTAGTTGGTACACTATTCACTAGCATTGAATAGGAAGTGGTGATTATATATGCCTCTATCCATTTAATGAATATAGAAGGGAATCCCATCACCTCCATCACCAAAAGTATAAATTTCCATTCCACACAATCAAAGGCCTTATTGAAGTCAATTTTAAAAGCACAGTTTGGCAGAGAACTCCTCCTTTGTTACCCCTTAATGAGCTCTTGAACAATGGAGATGTTTTCCCTTATCATCTTTCCTTGCATGAAAGCATTTTGGTTATTACTAACTAACGTCCCTAAAATTGTCATGAGCCTATTAGCTAAAATTTTAGAGATCACCTTATAAAGAATATTAGAACAAGAAATAAGCCTAAATCGTTCAAAGGAATTAAGGGTACTGGTATTGGGAATTAAGCAGAGGAAGGTTTTATTAATCTGCTTTAACAATGCATTAGTAAAGAAGAATTCATTCACAACTTGCTTAACCATCCTTCCAATCTCAACCCAAGCTTTTCGAAAAAAAACCCTATTTAGGCGATCGGGACTTGAAGCTTTATTTGGCTTCAATTGGGAGATCACTTTTTCAATCTCTACATCTTGAATAAGTTTGATTAAATTAAGAGCCTCTTATTGAGATAGCTTCTTCGAGATAAAGGAGTTTATGTAACATCCCGTTTCCAGAGAACGGGTCGGACCAAAGAAACGGGTCCAGATGTGGTAAATTACCACATCTCATG
>JANQBM010000009.1:20505606-20521349 GCA_025594535.1 Erythroxylum domingense | reverse complement strand
CCACCCTTGCGGGGCTCGGATCCGGGTATCACTCTCGATATCGGGTTTGGGTTCAGCGGGAGTTGGGGTGTTACAGTTTATCAATTGCTAAGTAACTGAAATCCTTACAGATTGACCATAAAATCTACTAAAATATTTCTCTGCCTCTTTTAAGATTTGATCATGAAGCTTGAGTAGCCTGCCATCCTCAATCTAGATTAAACAAATTCTATTATTATTCATCCTCCCCACTAATGAGTTGAAGAAGAGATTAGAATATTCATCAGCTTCCTGCAACCAATTGACCCTTGCTCTATGCTTTATCATACTTTCATGATTCTTATCGAGAGATAGCTGTTAAGTTTCTTTTTCTCTAGTGACAAAAGTAGAGGGTCCCCAGGTTTACTAAAAAGTCACCCTTGAATAATAAAAAGATCACTCTTAGATCTTTTAATAGCATCAATAGGGGAGCTTCCCATTTTTGCATTTAGTTTTTTCAATTCATCCTCGATTGCTTTGAGCCTTTGAACACATATAAATTGTTTAGTTCCATACACTTCCTTCAACATTCCTGTATGAACAACCTCTTGAATATCTTCCATATCTGCTAAAAAGTAGTTAAATTTGAAAGGAAATTTAGCATTTTGTTTTAAAAACATACCCTTTATCCTAGCAGAAAAGTGGTCAGAGAAGAGAGGATCTTAGAAAGAGGCAGAACTTATAGGAAACTGAAGTAACCAACTTTGATTTACTAGCACTCGATCCAAGTTTTTCCTTATAGACCAGTCCTTTGCTTATTTATTACTCCAAGTAAACATGTGACCCTGACATTTGAGATCAATTAGGCCTATTATCTCCAAACAATCCTTAAAGTCTGATGTGTAGTTCTTTAGAAGAGCATTCCTTTCAGCTTCAGTTCTATACAGAGTAGCTTTACAATCTTCACTGATAACCAAAAGGCCAAACACTCTATTATGGAAATCCATCAAACTCTTTCATAGCTCTTTCCTTTGGAAGGCATAATTAGAGCCATTTATGACAAAGGAGAAAATATACAGATCTTCTACTTTGAAGTGTCATCTTATGTGCATCACCTGCATTTCCACTTCCAAGACATCTACCTCCACAATTTCTAGATTAAAACCTATAATTATAGAAAAGATGTTCTCGGATCATCTCCCATTATAGAAAAGGAGAAGGTTTTGAGTGATCCACTTCTATTTAGCCTTGCAGGAGAGTTTAAATTGTTCTAACTCCTCTTTCTTTTCCCCATTCTTTTCTGGAGTGTCCATTTGAATCTTAGCATCTACAGAGAGGGAAGTTACCACTTGTGCATTACTCACTGATTTTATGTTTACCTCTTGC
Organism: Erythroxylum domingense; assembly: GCA_025594535.1. Classification (NCBI taxonomy): domain Eukaryota; kingdom Viridiplantae; phylum Streptophyta; class Magnoliopsida; order Malpighiales; family Erythroxylaceae; genus Erythroxylum; species Erythroxylum domingense. The sequence continues at coordinate 20,520,005 of JANQBM010000009.1, read as the reverse complement.
ATAATCTCTTGATTTGAATTTTTTATTAGTGCACTCATGACCTGTATGCTCATCCAATCCCATCAACTTCTCATAATCTCCTCTTAAGAACTTCTTACCTGTAGGTATCCACCTTTTTCCTTAAGATTTTAGTGATGGTTTCCATTGATAATTAACATAGACATTGTCTTCAAACAAGGGTTCTTTGGCTTCCAATTGCATAACTATTATACTTTCTGACATATTTTGTAATGACTTCATGTTTATACACAGCCTTGCATATCCAACTCTTTTTCTTTGTGTAGTATTTTCATCCAAACAAAGATGTTAATTATCTTGCTAAAACCTTTAATAGTCCAATATTCAAATAGGACATTATGTAAATGCACCCATAAAGGAACAACTTGGTGTTTAATGGAATCTGCATAAATCCCTAGTCTCCACGACTATAGAAATAAAGCTTGGTTTAAGATATGTCGGGGACCTTCCTCCACCATTTTCATAGCTGCATCTTTAGATGAGAAGGTAAATAACAACATGTTTTCTTTTACTATGAGCACTTCCAGGAAACCTCTGTTCTTCCACATATTTTATGTCCATTTTTGAATAATTGAAAATGCAGATCTCCTATCCCAAAAGAAGCCAATCAATGAAGCTTTTCAAGTTTTTGCACCAACCTGAAGAAAATCCAATTTTGGGGAAACCAACAATCTACCATTTTCTTCTTTCAAAGGGTAATAATGCAAGGTACAATCCTACCCTCTCCCCTATTACTTGTTTCCAGCTTTTACTAACTTATTGAAGAACTGCAGGAGCAACCCATAGGAATATCTGGAGAAGGAAGGGAAGAACCATCTACGTCTTTTGGGGGCAAAGGAGCAACCCATAAGAATATCAGTAATTGACAAAAGGATTACTGACATTTCTAAAGAGCAAAAGACTCAGTAAGGCAAAAGTCAGAAAGTTAGGGTCAACTTTTTCAAAAGGTAATTTTAAAAAATGTGAAAATGGACAAGGCGAAAAGGAAATGAAGAGGATGATGACCAAATTGACATTTGAAGAGAGAGGAAAGAAAGAAGTGTAAAACAAAGCCAAATCTGCATAAAAACGAGAAATGGGATTATTGAGGAAAGAAAGATGACCTTACGTGCGGTAGTTAAGTATAATGGAAGCTAGTCAAGTGAGAAGTGTTTCATGGCTCCTAAGTTCTTCCAAGTAAGATGAGTGGGAAGGTGGCTAGAGAGATGACAATGTCAAGGACTTTTGTTTCACAGCAACTCTTTGTTTATTGCGGTGAAATCCTCTTAAATCATAATTTTGAATTGTTACTCACTGATATCGACTTAAGGGTGACAATGGCTAATCTCACTAAAATTTTTTAAAATTAAAAGTATAAAATAATATATTTTAAATTAAATTCGAGGCTAAGCTATCCAGGCTTAAACTTACCTAAGGCCTAACTCTTTAAGCAAAATAATGTAATTTCTCGAGTCAAGTTTAAGCCTGAACTTAACCCAAAATCAGCATATTAAAAACACTTTAATGTGGACATGAGTCAACCTGCCATTACCAACCCTATCGACCCAGTGTAATGAAAAGCAGTGTTGTTAATCCTCTACTTGGTACTGTGGTCAGTTTTTTCATGCTCTTATGCCTATTCTTTTCAACCGGCTAAATATAACATCATCAGCATAACAAAATATCAGTTCGACAAAACATAACAGAGCCCTCGTGTCTAATTACCGCATCTAGACTAATTCTGAGGCACTGAAAGCCCATTAAGCTTTTTGGCTGCAGCAGCCAGTGTATCCCTACTTTTACAGAAAGCAAATCTGATGTATCTCTTACGGTAGTTTTTAACTACATCGGGATATTTCTCCACCGCATCATTTGATTGAAAGAATTCACAACCTGGAACGGCAACCACCCCTTTTTTCTTTATTAGTTCCTCCGCATATTCCACCTGAACCATAAGGCATAATACTGGAAATTCAACAGATTGAAGAACCCCATTTTGTACATTGGAATTAGATGCGTGGAAGTTTTTGGAACTCGCAAAATCGGGAAGACACTTACGTCAGAAAGTAAGGAATCCTGAGGAAGCTCTGCAAATATAAAGAATGAACCTTGGGGCTTAAAAGAAATCTGGAAACCAATCCGAGCAAGCATATTGACAACGTAATCTCTTTTCGATTCATATTCCTGAATACCCAAAAAAAGAAAAGAAAAGCAAAAAAAGTACTAATAAATAATTACAGAATATAGAAGGAAAAGGAAGTCTGATGTTGATGCCGCATATTAATTGTCCTGCATTGACATGTAAACTACTAAAGATAATCATACACAACTTCAGATTGTGTTAAAGCGGTTCTTAGGACTTACTCTTCTCAATGATTCAAAATAGTCTTGAGGGCTAGAAAGAGCAGTCAACGCTGCTTCCTGGAAGGGTGCCGGAGCAGAATCTGTTATTTTAGCATGAATGTTTCTAATTGCAGAGGCAAAGCAAGGTGGAGCAATTGCCCATCCAACCCTCCATCCTAATAAAGAAAACATGACAGTAACAGAGTCTATGATAAGAATGGAAAATTGGCTACCAATTGAAATGGGACAGTCAGAGTCTATGATAAGAATGGAAAATTGGCTACCAATTGAAATGGGACAGTCTTATAATAAGACTTCCCACAACGAGCAATTCAATAAACAACCCAGCGAGGTGCTATATTATCTAATACCCGTGACACTGAAAGTTTTTGACAAGGAAGACGTGATGATTGTCCGCTCCTGCATTCCTGAAAGCGAAGCTAGTGATATGTGTCTTATGTTGTCATATGTGATATGCTCATACACCTGCAGGAGGAAAACAACTACGTCTGTAAGTCACTCAAGTTTGCTGCAAGTTCAATCAACAAATAGCAACATGATCCCATAAACAATTTAGAAATACTTCAAGTATATATTCTCTATTATAAGCTTATTGAAATCTGAGGTGGGAAATTCTTAAGTGCTTCTCTTATAATGATAACAAAGCAACTAATAAGTAAGAAAAAGAGCAGAACACCACTGAGGGCTGTCCAAGGTGGTAAATAAGCATCCGTAATGATTTCATCCACAAAAAGGAAGCATGGCGGTTGTTAAGAAACTCAATTAGTCATTATTCGACGTAATCATACAATTACAGGCAAAAAGATTTCCATACTTCATCAGTTATTGCCAAGCAATCCCTTCTGCAGCAAGTGCCAGCAATAGCCTCAAGCTCATCCTTTGTGAAAACTTTCCCAGTTGGATTGTGAGGACTGTGTTATTTCTTGTCAGTAAGCATCTAAAATCAAAGTTTATGCCATCTTTCTCAAGCATTATCACAGCAAGGAACACAAGCAAGAAATTATCTTATTTGATTTAATAGTTAGCTCTCAATTTACCTGTTTAGTACTACAGCTTTTGTTCTTGCAGTAAAAGCCTCCTTGAACTTGTCTAGGTCCAAATTCCAGTAAGGAGGATCAAGTTCCACATACACCTGAAGTCCAAATCGTAGTTCCATCGATATCAACCAGTTGTAATAACGTTAAAACAGGTTAGATTCAGTTGTAAACAAAGAGCTTACAGGAACTCCTCCAGCCATCCTAATGCATCCATCATACGGTAAAAAGGAAGGATCAAAAACAATAACTTCATCGCCGGGGTTTATTACTGAACCCAGAAACGAGTAATGTTAGAATATCCGGTATTTATTAAAGATGAAAATATTAAAGAGTTTATAAATGATAAGGATCAGCTATACAAATGACTAATTCTACTCATTTGGTTGACTATGTTCAATTCTTATTAATAATTCTACACTCTACTCATATTAAAAAATTCTAATAATTAACATAAGGTGCACAAAACAGTAACACTCAACTTTCTACAATGCGAAGTGCAAACGGAGAAGAAACCCTACTTGCGAATACAGCCGCCGCGAAGGCCTCAGTTTGGCCGCAGCAAATAGCAATATCCGTTTGAGGGTCAACGTCCAAACCATGCATCTTCTTCATACTTTTCGCCAAGTGGTCACATATTCCTTGCACGTGCCTCAGTTTGCAACAGTGACCACAGAAATGAACATCGACAAATACAGCACCTAAAAACCACTAAAACGCGCTACACACACGCTTTAATCTATTACCTGTACTGGTTGAAGTCAGAGTTGATGGCTGAGATGGCGGCGTTTTTAATGCCAGACGGAGCAGGGAAGTCCGGGAAACCTTCGGCGAGGTTGATGGCATTGCAACTCTCTGCTAAAAGGGAGAGTTCTTGGATGAGTGAGGAAGTAAATGTCTTTGCCACCGATGACAGCTTATTCTCCATGGAACATCGCATTCTTTGAGTCTATGCTTGCCTTCCTTATCCTCGGTTTGGTTTCTGATTATAGTGTAAAGCCTAAGTATAAAAATAAATAAAAAATATTAAAATAAGTATTTTTCAGAGCAGAGATTGCCCAAATTTAACGTGGACCCTAACTCTATAAGTGGAAACTCGGAAATGGGTTATGTGGGCCTGCGCTTCCATCATTTAAGCTTTTCCTGACGGGCTTGCTTACCTTATTTATAATACAGATAATGTCTTCGAATAATACACAGAAAAAAGGTTAAGAATACATCACCTATTTTTATTATTTTGTGTTTATTTTATTTATTTAATAAATAAAATCTACAATAATTAACTTTTTTTTTTGTGAGGATGATTTAATTACTTAATATAAACAAAACAATGAAGAGTTTACAATTGGGAGTCAGCCAAATAAAATAAGATTATACAACAACAAAGAATCCGCAGGACTGACTAACAACTAAAGAGGGCCGGATTCACGGCGGCAGTGGCTGTACGTTAGACGCTACCGAAGTTCAAATTCAAAAATCACAGTGGCAGTTACCGTTAATAAACCCAAAATCCAGGCCCACTTTGCCAATGGCCACCGGTGGTTGAAACATGAAACCCTTTATAATTATAGCGCCACCCCGCATCTCATTTCAACTAAATCCCCAAATCATACTCTTTCACTCTCTCAACGCTTTGAATCCTCATTCGAATTTGTTTAGGTTTTTTTGACTTTTATCTCTTTCGATTCGATTCCGGCGAGTGAAAGATGTCCTTGAGACCCAGCGCCAGGACGGAAGTCCGGAGGAACCGGTACAAGGTGGCGGTGGACGCCGACGAAGGGCGGCGGAGGAGGGAGGATAATATGGTGGAGATTCGGAAGAACAAAAGAGAAGAGAATTTGTTGAAGAAGCGCCGCGAAGGACTTCAAGCTCAGCATCAACAACCACTCACTTCCTCTCTCACCAGTTCCAGTGCCGATAAGAAGGTTCCTTGCCTTATTTGCTTCTAGTCTTTTTTGGCTAAGTATTTTGAGTTATGCGCTTTGGGTTTCTCCAACTTTTACCTAGCTATTTGGGTAACCGTTAGATCATAATTTTGTTTGGTTCCTGGTCAGATCATTAGCAAGTATTATTGTTTTCTTTTTAGAATCTTGCATAGGTATTTTCTATGAATGATTTCTCTTTGTTGATTCTAAATGAGTCAGGTTTACATCATTTGATATCTTTAAGTTCTTCCTTTTAGAATAAAGAAATGGATTTACTGTGAGCAAACTTTTGAATATAATGCAAATATGTTAGGGGAAAAGGTGTTCCATATCTGGTATAATTTATTTGTGTTGTGGTTTCACTTAGGGAACATGATTTCTTATTTGTTGCACTCGACTAATTTGAATCAATCTCACGCTGTTTTTAATGTGGCTGCAGTTGGAAAGTCTTCCAGCAATGGTTGCAGGAGTGTGGTCGGATGAGAGAAATTTGCAACTCGAGTCTACAACCCATTTCCGCAAATTACTCTCAATAGGTTGAGGCGATATTATGTTCCTATGTATCATATTGATGCAGCATGTGTGTCCCAAAATTTAACTATTATATTTTGCATATTTATGTAGAGCGTTATCCTCCAATTAATGAAGTTGTAAAATCTGGTGTTGTTCCTCGTTTTGTTGAATTTCTCGGAAGGGACGACTTTCCTCAACTTCAGGTTTCAATTTATTCTCTATGTTATTTTTGTTTGGTTATACACTTGAAGATTTATCTAATTTAAACTGCTTAGTCCCATTTTAACTTTTTTCCTTTGTTGTCTGATATGCTTAGTTTGAGGCAGCTTGGGCTCTAACAAATATTGCTTCTGGGACATCGGAGAATACAAAGGTCGTAATTGACCAAGGGGCTGTCCCTGTTTTCGTTAGACTTTTAGGTTCACCCTCAGATGATGTCAGGGAACAGGTGCATGGTCTATGTTAGGTTTTCTTTTTCTTTTTCTTTTTCATTTTTAGTGAATTTAAATTTTGCAAGTCCAAGTCCAAGTCCAAGTCCATTGTCATGTTTATATATTTCTTTGATATAGTAAGGGCTTCTCTTTAGTTCTTGATACTACTGTATCCTGAGGCCAATTATATTTGGCGCGTACCTTCAAATTGATTAACTGCTTATCATTATTCATGATACCACTGTGCTGATTTAAGCTTTTTTCTTTCTCTCAAATTGCAGGCTGTCTGGGCATTGGGAAATATTGCTGGTGACTCTCCTAAATGTCGTGATCTTGTACTTGGCCATGGAGCCTTGATGCCATTGCTTGCACAGTTTAATGAGCATGCAAAGCTGTCCATGCTGAGAAATGCAACTTGGACATTATCCAACTTCTGCAGGGGCAAGCCACAACCTTTATTTGACCAGGTAGGGGGGATTGATTTGAGCTTTTGGATGAAGAGAAATGCTTTCTCTCCTTGTTTGAATTTCTTTTACTAAAATCTATATGATTGAACGGGCAGACAAAGCCTGCTCTCCCAGCTCTTGAGCATCTTCTTCACTCAAATGATGAAGAAGTCCTTACAGATGCATGCTGGGCACTTTCTTATTTATCAGATGGAACAAATGACAAAATCCAAGCTGTTATTGATGCTGGTGTCTGCCCCCGACTTATTGAACTTTTACTGTGAGTTAGTCTTATCTTTCAGACGAAAGCCTATTCATTCTAGCTATGAAAGCTAATTTGCTCCTTTTTTTTTTTTTTTTAATCTTCTAGCCATCCATCTCCAACAGTGCTTATTCCTGCTCTGCGCACAGTTGGAAATGTTGTTACTGGAGATGATATGCAGACACAGGTACTCATTTCTTCACGACTTCTTTCTGTTGTTTCTTTGTGTATTTTCTTTTCCATTATTTTTTTCATTCTTTTTCCCTAATTTCCTTCTGGTTATATTTCTATAGCATTTTAGTGAATTAAAATGGGAGGTGCTGCTATTTTGAAGTTACGCTTTGTTCTCAGGAAAGAGTAAAACAATGGGATCCACAGGGAGAGGGAGAGAATGAGGATTCAGATATGGAATTACCATTCTGGTGTTGGACTAAAAGATTATTGCCTTGGTACTAGTAATTGAAATTGAGAATATAAATAGTGGTTTTAGAGTTTTAAGTTTTGGTCTTTATGTTTCAAGGTAGCAATCAGGTTTCTGGTTGAGCAAGACAAACTGATATAAAAGTTTATGTAATTCCTCCATTTTAGGAAATCGCCTTATATTGCTTTTCTTCCTCTTCTAATGATTTTAACTTGGATCACATTTTGTGGATATAGAAAACATGCATTTTTGTAGTTTGCATTTATGTGTTGATTCTTTTGATCTTTTTCAGTTTATAATAAACAATCAAGCTCTTCCACGCCTTTTGAACCTACTGGCAAATAACTACAAGAAGAGCATAAAGAAAGAAGCATGCTGGACAATCTCAAATATTACTGCAGGGAATGTCCATCAGATACAGGTTAATTTATTAATGTGCTAAAGGCATGTTTAGCCTAACTATGTCTTTGTGGGTTATCTTGCTTTAAAATTCTGTTGTTTTTTTCCATATCCTACCAATGAAGGCAAGTATATTGCAATTACACAGGCTGTAATTGAGGCTGCTATCATTGGCCCCCTTGTTCAATTGCTTCAAAATGCTGAATTTGAGATCAAGAAAGAGGCTGCTTGGGCAATTTCAAATGCAACATCTGGTGGCACACATGAACAGATCAAGTATAGATATCTGTCCACGAACTTCTGTTATAGTTTTACTATTGTGATTTGTATACTTGTTATACACTTGGTCCATGCATTTGTTGAAAGATATGATTTTCTTTGTGCTTTATAGGTTTCTGGTGAGTGAGGGGTGTATCAAGCCATTTTGTGACCTCCTGATTTGTCCTGACCCTCGAATTGTCACAGTTTGCTTAGAAGGTCTTGAAAATATTCTGAAGGTTGGGGAGGCAGAGAAGAGTTTAGGCAACACAGGAGATATAAATCTGTATGCTCAAATGATTGATGATGCCGAGGGGTTGGAAAAGATTGAGAACCTTCAGAGTCATGACAACAATGACATATATGAGAAAGCAGTAAAGATTCTTGAGACATATTGGGTTGAAGATGATGAAAATGAGCCATTGCCGCCAGGTGATGCTGCCCAGTCTGGATTTAATTTTGGAGAAAGTGCTGTTCCCTCTGGTGGATTTAATTTCCATTAAGGTATGTGTCTTTCTTGTCCCAGAATGAGTAGTCTGAGATGCTGTTTTCCTGACATGCAAATAAGGCAAGCCTTCTGGGCAGCTGAGACATCTTAGATGTAGGTGGATGTGGGGTTTAAAGTTGTTTGTGCTGGCTCAATTGGCTTTATAGGTTTGTTGAGGATTCCATTTTTTAGTGGGAGGAGGTGTTCTTTCTAAATTATGGAATTCTTTTCTCTTGGAGAATAATGCCACTGCAGTTTGTCCTTCATAAATGCAATTTGCAAACATAGTTATGTAATTGCTCTTAACATCTATTATCCTTTGTGCAGTGAAATCAAGTTAGTGGTGGAATGAAGCTGAGAGTCCAGGTTTCTACTGCTCGAGTTATTTGGCTTTAAGGCACTTGTCTTTGATCGCTCTTTTTCCCCATAAGCCTCTACATGTGGTTGAATCGATGCTGGTGGATGATGCTGCTGCTCCTAGGTTGTCTGTGAAACGAAGAACTATATATCAAATGGGGAATACTAATTGAAGATCCTTTTCGACAGGTCAAAACCTCACAATATGTACTCTTTTACTCCGTTTGTTCCTTATTCTTTGCTCATGTCCATGTTTATTACTGGGTAGATGGGATATGCCTTCAGATTTTACATACATCTGCTTGCTTTACAGTTGAGAGTTGTAACAGTAAAATGATACACAAACATTGTCTTCGCAAAGATCTTCTATTGCAAATAGGGGATGGAAATTTTTTATTTTTCAGTTTGGCAGAGGGAAATGTTGGCTTATGAGTTGATATAGAAATCGATTTATTATTCATATAAGAATTTAGCATTACATCCACCTCTTTCCATTAGTAAGATTGGCAATGGGCCAGGATTGATCCGAGTTTTCAAGCCTGGCAATCGTGAAGGTCATAGTGAAAAGTTCGAGTCCAAGTCAGGGTGTACCACATGAACCCAAACTTGGAAATTCTTTTGTTTAGATAGGTTGACTTAGAGACAAGATGGACCGGATTCGTTTGCAAGGTCTAACCATTAAACGTAGCTTCGTCTCTTGTACAATCCTCTTGAACTCAGCTTGTTTGAGACGGTGTACACCAAATACTTGTCGTCTTATGGAGTTTCGTTTTATTTCTTTATTCCGTTAACGATATGTTAAATAATGTAACTTCAACAGATTTGTAAAATCAGATATGCTAAAAAAAATTCAGTAAATGCAGTTGCTAGTTTTCATATTTTGATTTAATAACTATAAATGGTCCAACTTTATACATTTAATGGATATTAAATAGTAACTGACAATATGCTTGATGGGAACACATTGATATTTTTTTTTCAGACTTTTGGGATGTCTAAATTCCTTTTTCTCTTATGAAAATATACACCATTAATTTAGGAATTGAGAACTTAGACGAAATTCTAAAAAACGCAAACTTTCCAATAAAAAACTTCAATGGCAGGAGGTGTCTTAATTTCTTCCACATTCAGATAATTTACTATTATAACACATATTACTACTAAATATATGTTGAAGTGGCTTAAATTTGGTGTCAGAACACAATAACTTCTTCCTTGTTTTCACTTTTAGAAATTTCAAATTGTGACTAAAAATTTTTCATTTTAGAGTTGTTTTGGAAGTTATTTTTTCAATTAAAGATAGACATCTTCAATTAAGCGTTTTGGGAGTGTTTTTACATTTTAAAAAATAGATTTGTGGTGTTTTATGATTTAGATTTGTTTGGTATTCAATAGATCACGAATCAGGTCGATACGACCTTATTGGAGGTTAAAGAAGACTCTTTTAACAAATGATATCGTTTTGTTTGTTTATTAAAACCAAATTTTGATCAAGTGGTTGAGGCTCGAACTTGTGCCTATATGAGGCGCATTTTGAGTCTTTGCCATCTGAGTTGAAGCTTATATTCTAATTTATTATGTGTTGAAATTATATTTGTATAAATGCTCATCATGAATTAGATTATCACATAATTATTATATTTATATTTTGCATTGTGAATAGAATTTTGGATAAAATATTTTAGTGATTAATTATTAAGGTTTAGCTACAGCAACCCTAATTATATATAATTATATATTTATGTAATTAATCACATAAAGAGTTGAAACATTTAGTTGTAAGTAATTATTTTAGTATAATAAATTTTATCTCATAAGAAATTTTATTATATTTGAATAATTAATTAGGATAGAATATCAAATTACCTTTTCTAATTTTCCCACATGTATTAGAAATTGAAATATAATTTGATAGTTTTATTATAAAGTTTAGCATAAATCTGTTTGAATTAAAAATTTAGCCCACAAACAGTAAGGTGATTGTCATTTACAACTCTTTTAAAGTTCAAATAGACGTTATAAAATTAATTATTGAAATTCAACAGCCTACAGTCAACATCAATAACAATCAAGAAATTATACAAATTGCTGATAATTCAGTAGATTCAGTTATTCAAGAATTATCTAAAAGCACCCAATAACCAGTTGAACAACATACTCCATAAGAGGATGTTGGTGCAATAATTAAGGAGATCTAATAGAACAAGAAAATCAACTATTACTAATAATTATATTGTATATCTACAAGAATCTGACTCTAATATATGAACCGAGAATGATCCTGAAACTTTTTAACTAAACGATCTAGTTTAGTTAATCTTAATTAATTAGTTTGATTAAGTCTGACGTGTATAAGTGTTTAAGATTTCTGGAATACGTAGTAAATCACATCAGCAAATTTAATAGAGATAAAAATGTCAAATTAGAATTAGAAAATTTTGAAAATTTAAGTATTTAATTGTCATTTTTAAAAGTTTGGACTATATGTAAACTTGAGCAAAGATTGAATTTTTTTTGTAATTAATCCTAGGAAATGCTATTACCTTTTAAACTTAACTCAAAATTAATTGAAGAGTATGCATACATATACATAAAGTTTTTAAAATCAAAAAATTAATTGAAGAGTATGCATATGTATACATAAAGAACCCACCAAGGATTACCTACTCCACAAATTTTATGTCTATGTACTAGGAAATCAATAGTGATACTCCCTCAATGTCCTTCACTGATTCACTTTTGGTAGATAATATTAATTTCTGTCTATTTTTTGCAGTTGGAAAATAATGCATCACAACCCGTAATCTGCGTATCCACTTAACTACATTTCAAAGGTATATACATATACAATTGACTAAAATTTTGATTGTTCGTCAGCTAACTATTTTGTCCTTGAGATTATCTAGTTGATTCAGCTTACTATTCAAAGTTTATTTTTGTTCAAATAGTTCATGCCTACATTTAGCCAGTGTCCAAAGTCTTTTTCTTCGACTCTGATGTAAAAATAACATTGAATTTGTCAATTATCACTGCCAAATCAAACCTTTTCCACCAAATTTATCGTGAATTATACAATACCAGCTAATCTAATTTGTTGTAGTCAAAATTCTACACCTAGTAAGGAATGAATAGAGTATTCATCTTGTACACGACATCCTACACATTTGAATGTCCTGAAAAATTGTGGAAATTAATCAAGATAAACCATTTAGACTGAAGAGGCAATTAATCTGCTTGACTTATGTATGGACATATCAACATCATATTTAGCTTCTTCCTTTTTTTCAAAATGGCAGAAATGTTATCTGACCGAACACGACTCACAATAAAATCCAGTAGCGGTCATTGTGAGATAATGCCATTCCAAGTTGAGTATTCTTATTCCGAAATCAATCAACTTCCAAGCTAGTTGATCCACCTAAAAATAATTTTCACCGCAAAGCACGGCTTGTATCGTGGCCTCATAAAATTATAGATAATTTCAAACAACAGCGGTCGTATTCCCTGCGAATTTGGCTATAAAATGGAGGCCACTTTTCTGATATGAACCATCGAATGCTTAGAGAATTGGAATCGTTGAGTTGCAATATATAGCGCAGATATGGCTACCAAGAAAGTCATCTTGATTGTTGGCATTGTTGCGGTATGCTTTGCTTCAGTCGCAAGTGCTGATCAAGGGACCGCCACTTTCTACACTCCGCCTTATGTCCGTAAGTACTTGAACTAGATATGAAATCACTAAATCAGTTATCAAATTTGTTGTTAACCATTGCTTGCTTTGTTTTCGAGATGCAGCATCTTCATGCTATGGAAACCAAGACAAAGGAGTGATGATTGCAGCTGCAAGCGATGCAATATGGGACAACAGGAGAGCATGTGGCCGAAGATATAGCGTAAGGTGTATTGGTGGCACTAACAATACTCCAAATCCATGCAAGAGTGGCAGTGTCGTGGTCACCATTGTCGACTACTGTCCACCAGGCTGCCGCGGAACCATTGATCTCTCCCAGGAAGCTTTCTCCCAAATTGCAAATCCTGATGCTGGCAACGTTCGGATTGAATATAATCAGTAAGTCTGAAATAATATATCTTCTAAGTTTTAAAACAAAAAAAAATCATAAATCTTTTTCATTATTGTCTGATGCCTCTATTTTCAGGGTATAGAGAGCGAAGGAATGCAAGTGATGACACCAGTGCAAGCTAGCATGTTCGATATTACGCGGGGGAATAAAGCTGGGCTTATTAATAATGCTCCATGGCCGAAGCTATCTTTGTATCGGCTCTGTAATACCCATAATTTCGTTAGTAATAATAACGTAAAATGATTCCAATTGTTGTCCCTAAGACTGTAGGCAATTCTTTTTTTCTTTCAATGCTAAAGAAGTCATGGCTAAAAAAAGAATGCAATACTTACTAGTATTAAGAGCTTAATCTGAATGGTAATGGCATGAAGAAGTCTGTTACATATAAGTGAATTCTATCGTGAATCAATATATCCGTCTTCTGATCTATGTATGAAGAAATTATTGATTCAATAATAATTTAGTTGTTAAAAAGCACAATTCGATACTTGTTAGGCTCTTTGGCTACATAGATTGAACTAGGTCCAAACTCCAATATTAGATGAATAAAGGGGAAAAAATCTATTTATTATATATAAATTCTATACTACTTTATAGAATTTCTATATTATGTAAAATTTGTAAAATATAAAAAAAATATATGAAAGAATTTGGTGACGATTTTATTAGTGATGCTTTAGCAGAAACATCACCTAAAGATTAGGCATTTGGTGGTGTTTTTCATAAATCATCGCAAATGGTCAACTCTTTGGCGCCAGTTTGTCTTAATTTGTCGCCAATGGTCTACCCATTGGCAAGGGTTCCATGAAATTGTCGCTAAAGGGCTAACCTTTCGGCTACATTTTGGTTGAAGCGTCGCCAATGGTCACTACAAGAAAAGAATCCCTTCTCGCAGAAGGTGGAAAAATGTCACAGAATACTTTTTGCGGCGTTTTTAAAAACGTCACAAAAACTGTCGCGGAATGTGGTGTAGGTAAAAGGTTTCTGCGTCGTTTTCGAAAAAACGTCACAGAAAATACTGACATTTCGCAACGTTTTTAAAAACGTCAAAGAAAGTCACATTCCGCAACGTTTAAAAAAATGTCGCAAAAAGTCACATTTCGCGACGTTTTTGGCAATGTCGCGGAAAGCATTTTGTGACGTTTCCAAAAAATGTCGCGGAAAGAATTCCGCGACATTTTTGATAACGTCGAAGAAAGCATTTTGCAACGTTTTTCTTTATTTTATCTTTTTTTGAAAATAATTTTAATTTAATAATTATTTTTTAAATAAAATCTTTTTTAAAAATCTTATTTGTTTAATATCTATTCAATATTATTTATATATTTTATTTATTTAATTCTTCAAATTTTTTTAGTATATCATTTCTAATGAAGATTTTGTAATTATTTACTAAGAAGATTGATGAACTAGTTAAAATGTT
>JANQBM010000009.1:20490477-20500924 GCA_025594535.1 Erythroxylum domingense | reverse complement strand
GTGTAGTGCATGATGGATTCAAAAATAGGTATTCATTCAAGATGGGGGAGAAACACTTCACATTGGCACCTCTTTCATGAAGCGAAGTTCAACAGGATCAGTTGAGACTTGCAAAAGCCATGGAAAAATAGAAACTTAGAGCGGTCGAGGCTTTGAAAAGAAAAAAAGAAAAAGAGGCCATTCAAGAAAATTAGAACAAAGGTTCAACTGAGACTAAATGCACAAGTGAGCGAAAGAAAGAGAGTAGCGCAATTGAAAAAGGAGAAAAGAATGAAAAGAAGAGTGGAATAAAAAAGAGTACTTTCTTTGCAAAAGAAAAAGAGTTGAGGAAGGTCATGTACATGCAAAACCATTGGTTTTGCTTAGGTAGAAGGAGTTATTTTATAATGAGACTAGCCTTGACCCCTCTTTGCCTAGTGTTGTGAAACTTGTTTTGTAGGAATACTCTGATGTCTTTCCAGATGAGTTGCCCAAGGGATTACCACCATTGATGGGCATTGAACATCATATTGATTTCATGCCAGGAGTTTAAATTTCAAACCTCCCAGCCTATAAGAGTAATCCTAAGGAGACAAAGAAGCTTCAAAGCCAAGTGGAGGAGCTGGTTAAGAGGGGGCACGTGAGAGAAAGTCCAAGCCCATATGCAGTTCCAGTGTGATTGGTGACAAAGAAAGATGGAACTTGGTGTATGTGCGTGGATTATAGGGTAGTAAACAAGATAATGATAAGGTATCACCACCCCATTCCTAGGTTAGATGATATGCTTGATGAGTTACATGGTGCTTATTTCTTTTCAAAAATTGATCTCATGAGTGGTTATCATCAAATTAGAATGAAAGTAGGGGATGAGTGGAAAACAACCTTTAAAACGAAATATGGTCTATATGAGTGGATGATCATGCCATTTATTTTGACAAATGCACCTAGCACTTTCATGAGATTAATGAACCATGTTTTGCATGATTTTATTAGGAAGTTTGTGGTTGGATACTTTGATGACATCCTAATTTATAGTAAAAGCCTTGATGAGCATGTTATGCATCTTAAATCTGTACTAAAAGCACTTAGGCATGAAAGACTATATGCTAAACTTAAAAAGTGTTCTTTTTGTATGGATAAATTTGTCTTTCTTGGGTTTGTTATTTTTGCCAGTGGCATGCTTGTTGATGAGGAGAAGGTTAAGGCTATCAAAGATTGGCCTACTCCTAAGTCAGTTAGTGATGTGCATAGCTTTCAAGGTTTGGCTTGCTTTTATAGGCGTTTTGTTAAGGACTTTAGCACCATTAACTGAAATAATTAAAAAGGATCTTGGCTTTAAGTGGAATGATCCCCAAGAATTGCCATTTAATACTTTAAAATATAAATTATGTTCTGCACTCGTTCTAAGTTTGCCTAACTTTAATGAAGCTTTCGAAATTGAATATGATACTTCCGGGATAGGTATTGGTGCTGTTTTGATGCAGGGTAAGTGTCCCATTGCATACTTCAGTGAAAAGATTCATGGGCCACAATTGAATTATTCCACTTATGACAAGGAACTCTATGCCTTGGTAAAAGCGTTGGAGACTTGGCAGCATTATCTTTGGCCAAAGGAGTTTGTGATCCATTCTGATCATGAGTCACTGAAACATCTAAAGGGCTAAGGTAACTTGAACAAGAGGCATTGGAAGTGGCTGGATTTCATAGAGACCTTTCCATATGTGATACAATACAAACAAGGTAAGGAGAATGTAGCTGCTGATGCACTTTCAAAAAGGTATACTCTAATCATGACTTTAAGTTCTTGTATTCCATGTTAAGGTAACTAAATGTACAAGATACACATTGTTGTATGTCATGGTATTATATATCAATTGTTAGGGTAGTAACATACACATCTAATGTATGTGAGTATTAGGGTGCACGGGACCAGAGGATAGGGTGTGGGATGTACCTAGAATATGTGTACTATACAAGATAATATATGAGAGACATATAACCTTGTATTCATAACAGGGTTACATAGTCACTACGTGTGGAAGTGAATATATAATCTAGCCACTCTAAGTACAATATAGCAACACTAAAATTGACATACGTGATGTTAATTTCACCAATATAATTAGTTTCTTGTATGCTATGGGCATTATGGCCTACATTGTTATAAATAGATAACAATGGGCATATATGTGACCTCTATGTATAACTATGATTGGATGCAAACAAATATACCATGTGACTCAATCACTAAGGGGCACTACATGGATAATACCTGACAAGTTATTATCCATATAATGCCCTTTGTTGAGGGTAAAATATACACACTCTTCATTCTGTTATGCAACGTAGACGTACCACACTAGTATTTGTGGTGTAGTCCTATAATGTTGGATTTTTGTGCCTTGAATACACAGTGTGAGCATATGTACATGACCCTATATAGGTTTTATTAATACATTATGTAGTACATATGATATACATGAGTCACCACATCTAATTATAATCGCATACACCAACTAATCCGTGATTATATCAAGACTACATAATGGTTATGTGCCTAACTATTACAATGGTACATATAAATTCTATTGCCACATTTATAATTAGATGTGCACATATGTATACATGCCCACTGTATCCACATGGGCTATCTGGTATCATCATGACTTTCTTTATGTATATATGCATATATCTGTTGTAGTTACTCTTAAATACCACACTAAGTATATGCCATCTCTTTTGGAGCTGTAAGAGTGACATGGAATACCCATGTGTTAGGGTACCATGATACCCCAACCAATATATATTAAACCCACTACCATTTTTACCTATTATATCCCAAACCTAGGTATTATTTATACTTAGTGTATAATACAAACTATACATAGGTGACTAATGTAAGGTATACGACCTACATATGAGTAAGACAACATAATTACCTTGTATACCCACATTGTAACTATACATACCACATATTTTTGATAATCCATACCCATGGTCCCTATACTTTATACCCTTATATCTACACCATATGCATTAATAATAATCATATAACTCTATATACATAGGTTGTTATACACACAAAACAACCTATGCATATGGTATAGATGTCAAAGACCTATTCATCAAACTAGTTACCATTAGGGTACAGATGCATTATGTAAACTAGTTAGATACCATATGATAGTAACCATTTTGTAATATGGGTATCTGTACTTATTATCATGATATGCCCATTGTTATGTCATGATGCTCTCTACAAATTGATGGAGAACTATGGGTTGTGAAAGACAAGAAGAGAAGCATACATTGTGTGATCCGCCTCAAGGAAGCCTAGGATATGACTTGCATGGACATGATCTTGCAAAAGGAGGCCTAGGAGCTGAAATTGGATCAGATTTGAAGTCTGAATATGCAAGGCAAGGGGCTGAACGAAATTCCCATATCAAAGGCCCAACATTCAAGTCTAATGTTCCTAAAGATCCATTACAAGATATTGGAGTCCCAATGATGCGGAACCCCGAGACCCTTATTTAGAACTCGTTACCAATCAAACCAGAATTAGTTTCTCAACAAAGCAATCAGGTTAGGATTTGTTCTTACACCCAAGAACACTTATGAAGAGAAATCAAGTTAACTTGAGAAATCCCCTTGAACCCCAATCAATTAAGCACTCAAGAACACAAGAATTAGGAATTAAAATTAACAAAAGATAAACTCAATTGCAATCAATAAGAACACCTTGCGCATAAACATAAAAAGAAAGCAAAAACTCTCTCTACTCAGATCTGAAATTTTCGAATTTACAACTTGACCACCATTACATCTGAAAACAGCCTTTTTAATAGGCATTACAATGCAAGAAAAAACGTTAAAATTTGAAATAAATGTCTTGAAGGTAGTAAAGAACGTGGCTGATATGGAGAAAGTGGTGGAGAAGGTGGGTGAGATGAGAAGGCAATCTTCAATGTTGAGAGAGAGGTGGCTGCTGGAGAGAAGATGGAGATATATAGCCACAAAAACCCTAAAACATACTTAATTAAACCTAAACCTAATGGGCTTGAATGGGCTTAACTAAAAATAACAAGGGGCCATGTATTCTAACTTAAAAGGCTAAATTGAGCCCACAAACCAAGTCTGAAATAGAAGTGACTAAAACCAACGTGGCCCAATTGAAATGTGACCCATTTCACTTATTCTAACCCAAAGGAGACAAACAGAAACAGCCCATAACAAACAAACCCAAATTTGATCCAAAACAGGCTCAAAAACACAAACACTCCAAACTAGTCTTTTAACCTAGTTATGTAGACATACTTAGGCTCCAAAACATTTCCATATATGGACTTTCCATATTTGGATAGCCCACTTTCAACATGTTTTTGCACATAAAATTGGAGTTGCTCCTTTAGACGCTTTGCTCGGGACCTTGTGACCGGACCGACAAAACTTTCCATATTGGGAAAACCTTCCATGTTGGCACTTGAATGATCTTGTTTTTCTTGAATAGCCTCAACATGATTTCCCATGGTATCTCCTTGCGCTTTAGCTCCATTTTTCAAATTTGGTAAAGTTTCCTTATTTGGAACTCGAAAACTTTCCATATTTGGAATCAGTTCTAAATCACCTAGATTGCTTCTTATAGCATCTTGAACCCCATTTGTATCATTTCCCCTCCCCTCAAAATTAATCATCCTCTAATCTTCACCTTCATCAAAATCGAAAGGAGACAAGTTAGATACATTAAAGGTACTAGAAACACCATACTCACTAGGAAGATCAACTTTGTATGCATTGTCATTGATCTTAGCAATGATTTGAAATGGTCCATCATTAAGAGCATCCAATTTAGATTTTCGTTTGGAAGGAAACCTTTCCTTGTGCATGTGCACCCATACCCAATCTCCTGCGTCAAAGGGTACCTTGTGCCTTCCTTTGTTCACTTGGGTAGCAACTTGTTGATTTCTCTTCTCAATCCTTTCTCGTGCTTTATTGTGAATGGCCTTAACCATTTCAGCCTTCTTAAGCCCATCTAAGTTAGAAATCTCACTTAAAGGAATAGCACAAGATCCAAAGGGGTGAGTGGTTTAACACCATACAAAATCTCAAAAGGAGAAAATCAGTAGAAGAATGCACACTTCTATTATAAGAAAACTCAATAAATGGCAAAAGTTCTTCCCAAGTCGTTACATTCCTTCTAATTAAAGCACACAATAAGGTACCAAGAGTCCTATTCACTACTTCGGTTTGACCATCAATGTGAGGGTGTGATGAAGTGGAAAATAACAATTTAGTCCCAAGTTTAGACCAAAGTACACCCCAGAAATGACTAAGAAACTTTACATCTCGGTCAGATACAATAGTCCTAGGAATGCCATGCAAACGTACTACCTCGCGGAAAAACAAATCGGCAAGGTGAGATGCATCATCAGTTTATGATAGGGAACAAAGTGAGCCATTGTAGAAAAATGATCCATGACAACAAAAATTGAGTCTCGTCCTTTCTTAGTACTCAGCAACCCCAAAACAAAGTCTATAGAAATATCAACCCAAGGATGAGTAGGAACAGGTAATGGCATGTATAACCCATGTGGTTGAACTCTAAACTTAGCTTGCCTACATGATATGCAACGTGAACAGATTTTCTCAACATCTTTGCACATATTTGGCCAAAAAAATGCTTATGCATCATACTCAAGGTTTTGTCTATACCAAAATGTCCCACGAGCCCCCCACTATGTGCTTCACGAATAAGCAATTCTCAAATTGAACTATTATACACTCATAACTTCCCTTTCTTAAATAGAAATCCCTCATGCCTATAAAAATCATGGAATGCAGCATGTTCACAAGAAACATACACATTTGAAAAATCAGCATCGTGCGCATATATTTCTTTCATATGCTCAAATCCCAACAACTTAGAAGAAAGAGTTGAAATCAAAAGAATACCTTCTAGAGAGCGCATAAGCTACAAAGAGTTGAAATCAAAAGAATACCTTATAGAGAGCGCAAAAGCTACAACATTCTCATTCCCTTGCTTGTATTGTATCACATATGGGAAGAATTCAATGAATTCCACCCATTTCGCATGTCACTTATTCAACTTGCTTTGCCCCTTCAAATGGCGCAATGATTAATGGTCGGTGTGAATTACAAATTCTTTAGGCAACAGATAATGTTGCCATGTCTCTAATGCCCTCACCAATGCATAGAGCTCCTTGTCATAAGTTGAGTAGTTGAGTTGTGCTCCATTTAGCTTCTCGCTAAAATAAGAACCTGGTCTTTTTTTCCTGCATCAAAACAACACCTATACCAATCCCAGAAGCATCATGTTTGATTTTAAAAGTTAAATCAAAATTAGGCAGCCTCAACAATGGTGCATTACTCAACTTATCCTTTAATAATGCAAATGCATGCTCTTGCTCTTTACGCCAAATAAACTCCTTATCTTTTTTCATCATTTCAGTCAATGGGGCAGCAATTACACTAAAATATTTGACAAATCTCCTATAGAAAGTTTCCAAACCATGAAAACTCCTTACCTCACTAACATTCTTAGGTTTCGGCCATTCATGTATAGCATTTACCTTTTCACTATCTACTTCAATTCCTTTTGCACTCACCACATATCCCAAGAAAATGATGCAATCAATGCAAAATGTACATTTCTTCATGTTAGCAAACAATTGAAATTTGCGCAACACATCAAACACACATTTTAAATGAATGAATGTTTTTCAATAGATTTGCTATCCACTAGAATGTCATCAAAATAGACAACTACAAACTTGCCAATAAATTCTCGTAAAACATGATTCATTAAATGCATAAAGGTACTTGGTGCATTAGTTAAGCCAAATGGCATTACCAATTACTCATATAATCCATGTTTAGTTTTAAAGGCAGTTTTCCATTCATCACCCGGTTTCATTCTAATTTGTTGATACCCGCTCTTTAAATCAATTTAGGAAAAGATGCATGTGCTATGTAACTCATCCAACATATCAAGTCTATGTATAGGGTGTTAATATTTTACTGTTATTTTGTTGATGGCTCTGCAATCCACACATATACGCTAACTTCTATCCTTCTTTGGTACCAATAAAACGGGTACCACACCTGGGCTTAAGCTCTCTCTTATGTGTCCTTTCTCTAAAAGTTCTTCCACTTGCTTTTGTAATTCTTTAGTCTCCTTAGCATTACTTCGATAGGCTGATCTATTTGGTATGGTAGCCCCGGGAATGAGATCGATTTGATGTTCAATTCCTCGCAAAGGTGGTAAATCTTAAGGTAGATCATCAGGAAAGACATTGCTATATTCCTGCAAAACATCAATCACAATACTAGGCAAAGTAGGGTCAAGATCATTAGTTGAAAAATAAGCCTTTTTGTACAAAAATACAAACATTGGCATGTTTTTCATCAAAGCTCTCTTGACATCCCTCACTTTTGCATATAAATCCACTTTTCTCTCTTCTTTTCTCTCATTGGTTGAATTATCTTCATTCTTTTTCTCTTTTGATTTGCCTTCTATTTTTCTCTCACTCTCCTTTTTCTCTTTTTCTTTTTCTTTTTCTTTTTCTTTTCTTTTTTGCTTAGCCTTTTTTTGTGCAAATTCATCATAGGATTTTTTAAGTTGCATTTGGTCTTCAAAATTTTGTTTTGGTGTCAAAGGTAAAAGTGTATACCTTCTGCCCTCTTTCTCCACTACACCCCTATTCAAATACCCATCATGCATTACTCTCCTATCCCATTGCCATGGTCTACCCAACAACATATGACTAGCTTGCATTGGAACCACATCACATGTAACTTCATCACTATACTTCCCAATTGTAAATGACACCCTCACTTGTTTTTGGACTCTCACTTCCCCACTATTACAATTGACACCCTCACTTATTTTTGGACTCTCACTTCCCCACTATTATTAAGCCATTGTAATTTGTAAGGTATAGGGTGTTTAGTGGTTTCTAGTCCCAATTTATCAACAAATAATGTACTAGCCATATTCACACAACTACCCCCATCAATAATCACACTACGCATCTAGTATGAAAGATATTTTCTCGTTGTAGTCTCACCCCCTCTTGGTCTTCTTTATATTGTGCACTTAAAGCATGCCCAGTCACCATCAATCTACCCTCCATAGGTAACTCCCCATTAATAAAATCCTCCAAGGGAGGCATCTCATCATCGACATCACTCTCATCGTCGGTTTCAACCTCATCACCATGCATCACCATTACTCTTTTGTTTGGGCATTGTGACGCTATATGACCAAATCACAAACATCTAAAACATTTGATATCTCTATTCCTATTAGTTTGGGAAGTAGAAATACCTTTGTTTTTGTTGTCTAATGGTTCTTTTGGCTTGGTTTTGTCATCTCTTTTGAATTGGGAAGCCTTGTTATCATTCATCCAATTTGACCTCCATGTGGAATTTTGAGTCGAATATGTGTTGGCTTGCCTCGCAATTCCCTTTTGCTTCAATTGCTTCTCTATTTTCATGGCCATGTGTACCATGTCTTCTACCTCCACATAGTGTTGAAGCTCTACCACATTAGTAATATCTCTGTTGAGTCCATTAAGACAGGTTGTTTTATAATATCCATAAAAGCAGCCACTTAATATAGGTATACACATACACATATTACACTATATTATTATGATCGTCCACAAGGATGTTTTACACAGGGACCCATAATCTCACACCAAACTAAAACAAATTTCCAAGTGTTAATATATGACACATGTCACCTTGAAATTCCAACTTTTAAATGTTAATATATAGGATATACCTAATAGTATGATAACCTATGGTGTATATATTGATCCCACTATTATATATAACTATTAGACTATAGTTGTTTTTTACCAGGTATGTAACATATATATATGTTACATAGTAGGGTATCATGTACTATATTGATATTGTATGCGAATGTAATCTTAATGTAGATAACTTTGTATGACAATGACTCAATCTATTACCTTAGTATATCCACATGCCAATTAATGGATATACCCTTACTATATGCAGGTAACAATACTTTTGCATATTACATAATGTTCTACATCTTATTCAGTAACCTTATATGTGCATATACTAATGAATGTATAGTGTATGCACATATAAGGTTACTAAATAAGATGTAGAACATTATGTAATATACAAAAGTATATTATCATAGTACATAATACCCTGTTCATATAATATGTACTTAACCGAGGGCAACCCTACTTGTATGGTTCCATAGCATTCTTGTACCCACCTTACCTACATCATAGGGATATGCACTAAGAAATGCATCTATAGCATTGGATGATATTACCATACACCCACCTTATGAGTATTCCATGTATTGTAGGTAATGTACATGTACATACATTACCGACATTGACTATATGCATGGGTATCTGTACATTTTATAAGTTATAGTGGGGATTGGTAAGTGAGTATAAATTCACTATAACATGCATCAGTTTGCATAGGGTTATCCACATACTATTATACTTACGCAAAGGATACCCATTAAGGTTTTTAGATGGCCATCCATGGTTATCTGTAATCTATCTTGATGTTATGTACCATTACTAGATGTTCGAATCTAGTATCACCCATATAAGTATATTAATTAAGTATCACCAATATAACCAACCACTATTGTAATTATGTTTGTGTATACAGATAAATCTAATACTATATTGCCTATTACAATATAGTGTTTACATATATATGGTACATTATACACTAATAAGGTTATAAGTAACCCTTTGAATTAATGGCAGATATAGCTCAATGGGTTATAGCAATTTGGTGTAATTAAATATCATTGGGTATTAATGGGTAATACATGTACCACAGTTGATTGTATGCTTGTAATGTATAATATGGGGCCATACACAGTATGACTATATTAGTACATCCTTGGTCATCTCCTTCTTATATTTGCACATAGGACAAAATTACATGCACTATTTGTGTGTTCAACATTGTCTGGCCACTATGGAACTCAACATATAATCACTCCAAGGAGTTACCTAAGGAGTTGCCGCCCATTAGAGGAATAGAACATCAGATTGATTTCATGCCTGGGGTGCAGATTCCAAATAGACCTGCTTATAAGGCTAATCCCGAAGAAACTAAGGAACTCCAAAAGCAAGTGGAAGAATTACTACAAAAGGGACACATCAGGGAGAGTCTTAGTCTTTGTGTCGTGCCAGTGATATTGGTTCTAATGAAGGATGGGAGTTAGCGCATGTGTATGGATTGCAGAGCTGTTAACAAGATAATAGTAAAGTATCGCCATCCTATACCTAGATTGGATGATATGTTTGATGAATTGCATGGCGCACGTGTGTTTAACAAAATTGATCTTATGAGTGGTTACCGTAAGATTAGAATGAAAATTGGTGATGAATGGAAAATTGCTTTTAAAACAAAACATGGTTTATATGAG
>JANQBM010000009.1:20472400-20490377 GCA_025594535.1 Erythroxylum domingense | reverse complement strand
AACATATTGGACCTTATAGATCACGTCCTTCTCCTTATTTTAAGTGGCACATGGTTGTCACATGGTATTTTAAGTGAATTCTCCCAATTGAACTTCATGTAGACCTTTGGACACTTCATATTGGGCTTCAAAGAGTAAGACAATGCCTCTTGTACCTTTATAAGATGAAATCTGACTCAACAACATAGGTTCTATCTCTTGAAGGTCTTGGATCAAACAATTCAATGCTTGCTTCATTGCTTTGGTGCTAGCTCTTGTCAATGGGCCTCCAACATCTTGTAATGGATTTTTAGGAACATTAGACTTGAATTTTGGGCCTTTGATATGGGAATTTCGTTCAGCCCCTTGCCTTGCACATTTAGACTTCAAATTTGATCCAATTTCAGCTCCTAAGTCTCCTTTTGCAAGCTCAAGTCCATGCAAGTCATATCTTACGCTTCTTTGAGGCGAATCACACCATGTATGCTTCTCTTCTTATCTTTCACATGCCCATGGTTCTCCATCATTTAACAATAACTCAATATGCCATATAAGTGTCTTACCACCAAATTAGTCCCATACTGCTTCAACTGGGATGATGCGAGACCCAATATGAACTTGTCTTAAAGAACCTTCAACAAGATGGAGCTATGCCCAGGAAGGGCTAGAATCAAACAAATACTTGGAAGTACAAGAAACAAAATTGAAAAGATAGAAAACAAAACACAAAGAGAAAAGGGGGTTAAAGGAATGTTGGTCAATGGAAAGAACCCTAAGAGAACTTGTCTCTTAGAACCCTAGCCTTGGGACATCACAGAGGAAGACCACACCTTTGATAAGTCTAGTATTCTCAAATAATACAAAGAAAGAAAAAAAGCTCTGAATAAATACTCAATATTATTTTTTAATTAATCCCTTCAAAGTATATAGAGGGTGCCTATTTATAGGAAAAACTTTCTAAATTAACGTCCTAAGGTAGAAACTAAATAAAAGGAAAATAATCAACCCCTAAAATAAAAGGAAACAACATAAACTTAGAAAAGATTTTGACTAGATGACCTTATTTCAAGAAAAACAAAAGGAAAACTAATTAAAAGATGATCTGAACATATTGGACCTTATGGAGCACGTCCTTCTCCTTATTTTTAAGTGGCATATGGTTGTTACATGGTATTTTACGTGAGTTCTTCCAATTGAAATCAATGTGGGTCTTTGGACACTTCACATTAGGCTTTGAGATGTAAGACACTGCCTCTTGGATCTTTATGAGATGCAATCTGACTCAACAACATGGGCTCTATCTCTTAAAGGTCTTGGATCAAACAATTCAATGCTTACTTCATTGATTTGACCCTAGCTCTTGTCATTAGGCCTCCAACATCTTGTAATGAATCTTTAGGAACATTAGACTTGAATGTTGGGTCTTTGATATGGGAATTTCGTTCAACCCTTGCCTTGCACATTCAGACTTCAAAGTTGATCCAATTCCGGCTCCTAAGCCTCCTTTTACCACCTCATTTCCATGCAAGTCATGTGCCAAGCTTCCTTGAGGAGAATCACACCATGTATGCTTCTCTTCTTGTCTTTCACATCCACATGGTTCTCCATCATTCCCTCCCTCCTCAAAAGGATTCGTCCTCGAATCTGCAGCATCAAAGAGGGATAAGTCAGATACATTGAATGTACCACAAACATTACCATAGGAGCTAGGCAAATAAATTTTATAAGCATTATCATTAATCCTTGCTAAAACTTGAAAGAGATCATCTCCTCTTGGCTTTAGCTTAGATTTTCTTTGTTCTGGAAACCTCTCCTTCCTCCTCAAGTGCACCCAAACCCAATCACCGAGTTCAAATACAACACGCCTTCGACCTTTATTGGCTTGCTTTGCATATTGTTCATTTATCCTCTCAATGTTGGCTCTAGCATTAGCATGCAACTCCTGCACAAATTTAGCCTTTTTTATACCATCAAGATTAGTAAACTCATTAGAAGGCAATGCAAGAATTTCTAAAGGAGTAAAAGGATTAAACCTATAAACAATCTCAAAAGGAGAAATTTGAGTAGAAGAATGACTAGCACGATTATAAGCAAACTCAATGTGTGGGAGACACTTTTCCCAATTCTTCAAGTTCTTTTGAATGATCGAACATAACAATGTAGTCAAAGTTCTATTTACCACTTTAGTTTGACCATCCATTTGAGGATGTACAATAGTAGAAAACAAGAGTTTAGTGCCAAGTTTATTCCATAGAGTTCTCTAAATGTGACTAAGAAATTTCACATCTCTATCACTCACAATATTCTTTGGCAACCCATGCAATCTTACAACCTCTTTAAAGATCAAGTCAGTAAAATGAATAGCATCATTGGTTTTAGAACAAGCTAATAAAGTGAGCCTTCTTGCCAAATAGATCAACCATCACAAAGATGTTATCATTTCCACTAGATGATCTAGGCAATCCAAGCATAAAGTCCATACATATATCAATCCAAAGATGAGAGGGGATGGTAAGGGAGAATATAAACCATATGATTGAAACTTAGATTTTGCATGCCTGCAAGTAATACATTTAGAACAAACAAAAACAACGTCCTTTCTTATGTTAGGCCAATAAAAATGTTCATGCAAAAGAGCTAAAGTTTTCTTAACACCAAAGTGACCCTTCAGTCCACCACCATGTGTCTCTCTAATAAGTAATTCACGTATAGAGCAAGATGGAATGTAAAGTTTATCTTTTTTTTAATAGAAATTATCAATATCATGCTTTTCACAAGATTTCCAAATTTCTGCAAAGTCACAATCAGATTCATACCTGCCTTTCAACACCTTAAAACCAAGTGATCTAGCATGAATAGAGGTAAGAAAAGAGTATCTCCTAGAAAAAGCATTAGCAACAATGTTTTCTTTCCCTTGTTTATGTTTAATAACAGAAGGAAAAGTTTCAATAAATTCCAACCTCCTAGCATGTCACTTGTTCAATTTACCTTGGGACTTTTAGAAATTTCAATCTTTCATGATCAGAATGAATGATAAATTATTTTGGCCACAAGTAATGTTTCCAAGTCTCTAAAGACCTTTTTAAAGCATAAAACTCTTTATCATAAGTGGAGTAATTTAAAGCAGAACCATTTAGTTTTTCACTAAACTATGTAACTCATCAAACATATCATCAAATGTTATACTTGAACCCAGTGATTGGGTTTGGGTGCACTCGAGAAAGGAGAGGTTTCCAGAAGAAAGGAAATCTAAGTTACAACCAAGAGGAGATGACCCCTTTCAAATTTTAGAAAGGATTAATGATAATGCTTATAAAATTGAATTGCCTAGCTCCTATGGTAATGTTAGTGCTACATTCAATGTATTTGATTTATCCATCTTTGATGTTGCAAATTCGAGGAAAAATCCTTTTGAGGAGGGAGGGAATGATTGAGAACCATGGGGATGTGAAAGATAAGAAGAGAAGCATACATGGTGTGATCCACCTCAAGGAAGCCTAGGACATGACTTGCTTGCAAAAGGAGGCTTAGGAGCTGAAATTGGATCAGATTTGAAGTCTGGATGTGCAAGACAAGGAGCTGAACTAAATTCCCATATCAAAGGCCCAACATTCAAGTCTAATGTTCGTAAAGATCCATTACAAGATGTTGGAGGCCCAATGACAAGAACTAGGGCCAAAGCAATGAAGCAAGCATTGAATTGTTTGATCCAAGACCTTCAAAAGATAAAGCCTATGTTGTTGAGTCAGATTTCATCTCATATAGGTCTAAGAGGCATTGTCTTACTCCTTGAAGCCCAACATAAAGTTTCCAGAGGCTCACATGGAGTCCAATTGGGAGAACTCACTTAAAATACCATGGGACAACCATGTGCTACCTAAAATAAGGAGAAGGGCATGATCTTTAAGGTCCAATATGTTCAGATCATGTTTTAATTAGTTTCATTTTTTGTTTTCCTTGAACTAAGGTCATCTAGTCAACACTTTCTAAGTTTACTTTGTTTCCTTTTATTTAGTTTCTTCTTAAAGGCATTAAGTTAGGAAGTTTTTCCTATAAATAGGCACCATCTATATACTTTGAAGGGGATTTTCATTTAGAAATAATATTGAGTATTATTGAGAGCATTCTTGCTTTCTTTGTATTCTTTGAGAATACTTGACTTATCGAAAGAGTGGTCGTCCTTTGTGGCATCCCAAGGTTAGAGTTCTCTTAGGTTTCTTTCCATTGACCAACATTCTTGCTAGGGTTCTAAGAGACAAGTTCTTTTAGGGTTCTTTCCATTGACCAACATTCTTCTAACCCTTTTCTATTTGTTTTCTATTTATATCTTTTCAATTTTGTTTCTTGTGCTTTAATGTGTGTTTGATTCAAGTCTTTCAGAGGCATAGTTCCATCTTGTTGAAGGTTCTCTTAGACAAGTTCCTATTGGGTCTCCCATTACTTAACTCAAAGCAATGCAAAATCTTGACTATTTTTGAAACCCCATTAAATTTTTCTTTGCTATGCTCTTGATCTTGCAAGTCAGATACAAGTGTTAATAAAGCCTCTTTCATTCTCTTAGCTCTTGATCTAGTTAGCGGACCTCCTATGCCCTGCAAAGGGTCTCAGGAGAGCTCAACGTTAGGGGCTGGTATTTGATTGCCATCATTCCCTCCCTCTTTGAAAGGATTTGTCCTTGAATCAATTGCATCATATATAGAAAGATCAACAATATTGAAAGTAGCACTAGTATTACCATAAGAGCTCGGTAAATCAATTTTATAAGTGTTGTCATTGATCTTCCCTAAAATTTGAAAAGGTGCATCTCCTCTTGGTTGCAAACTTAGACTTCCATTGCTTAGGAAATCGCTTCTTGCTAAAGTGTACCCAAACCCAATCATTAGGTTCAAAAGAAAACTTAACTTGCCCTTTGTTTACTTGCCTTGCATACTACTCATTTCTCCTCTCAATGTTATCTTAAACTTTAACATAGATTCCCTAACAAACTCAGCTTTCTTCTTACTATCTAAGTTCAAGCACTCAAAAATAGGTATCGGTAGAATATCCAAAGGAGATAGGGGATTAAAATCATAAACAACTTCAAGTGGAGAATAATCAATAGTAGCATGCACACAACGATTATAGGCAAACTCAATGTGAGGCAAACAATATTCCCAACGTGACAGGCCCCTATCCTGTAATGACTAGGTGAACTGCCTGACACTCCACGGTAGCTCTCCAGTCGATAGCTGAGTCAGCTAGAAAGTTCCCATGAAGCTAAGCCTATTGCCTTTGTTACGGAAATGCTTCAATTCACAATAAGAAATGTAAATAGTGGAGTCTTGTTTTTCAATTTATTAAAAATTTTGACAGCACAACAACTGTATTTTGACATCCCAAAAATTTCAAAGTCCCTGTAAAATTTCAAAACACTTATATTATCACATCAATTTCTCAACTCCAAATTGTGGACTTCAAATCCACTTACATATAGTCTCAAATAGTTACATCAATAAACTTTGAAAACTAATACAAAGTCATGCATTCCATTTAAAAACCTTCATACACATCCATTCTTTATACAAATGTACTTTCCAAAACGTATTTGACATGCAATAGTTTTAAAAAATATGTACAAGGAAAAACTAAAAATGCCTACATAGCAGCACTTGAAAAAGTTGACTACTTGTGAAGTCCTTGCTACTGAAATCCCTGAGCGTGTAACTGGGAGGTTTTATTTAAAAACAGAAAGTAAAGGGTGAGCTAAATGAGCTCAGTGAGTATTATTGGTTCCCAATAAAAAAATTTATACAAATATTAACCTACATAAAAGAAAACAATTTCTTTTCTTTTCAAGTAATAACTAATGTTCTTACAAAACACATTCTTTTCTTTTCATAAGACTAATGCATATGTAAAACAAAACATCTAAATTTTTTTAAGATCAAAATCCACTTTTCTTATAAAGTATATAGTGATGGCAATCAATACTTTCATGAACTTATCTTTAAAACATAGCCTATCACTAATTTTCTTTGCCATATGGTACCCTTAGGTGTAAAGCCATGGAGCTGGTTTTGCATCGCTTACCTGTTCCTGGTTAACCTCTATATACTAATTGTTATGAAGCTGATTTTGCATCGCTTACCCATAACGATGCTATCACTACATATAAATCAATCATTACGGAGATGATTCTGCATCGCTTACTAGTAACAAAGCTAGCACAACATATACACCACACATGTAGAGGGTGACTCACAGGAAATACTGATAGACACAACACCACTCATGTTAGTGACAGACAGCCCCCAAGCACCGCCATGCAGGTTAGGACGTACTCTAATTAATATAATCGTATGAATAAAGACCTAATGGAGTACCATAGGCTAAATCACAATTAATATTAATACATGAGGGTGCCTCATTTCAATACCAATTAAAAACATATTCAAAATCCATTTCTATGCCAATTTAAAGCATATGCAAATTTCTATTCAATGCCAATTCAAAGCATGTATACATCTCATTAGTTTCCAAGTACATCCAAAACTCAATTGAATGCTAAATCAAAGCATATGTAATCCTCATGAAGATTAACTTTTAAATTCAATTAATAGTACCAATGGAATTATTCATAAACATACTTTTCATAGTAAGTTAAAAACCATCTTAACAAATCAATTTTAATACACACTCATAGTTTGTCATTTATTGTAAACCACCCTCAAGTGTTTGGTACTTTTCCTTTATTAGTTCCAAGTCTACAGTAATCAAGAAAACTTTATTATCTTACTCAGCTATGAGGGAGACCCCTGAAGGGTTCCTAAAACCTGCCAAGTACATCCATAATTTACCACCTTGTTTTAAAAATTTATGACAAAGGGCTTAGCCAAAATCTTAGCATTTAGTAAGATTAAAATTCTATTTTCTTTTCATTCAACTATTAAACAACCATTGAACAATGACCATGATTTATACATGATGTCTTCTTTCCATTTAAATTTTGTACATAGTATATACATTATGTTTTCCTTACATTAACCATTGAACTATGTAAAACATACATGCTACCATGAAACAACCATTAAGCCATACATATAGCATCTACATGCTACCAATTAATAACCATTGAACAACATAAGATATGAATATATATATACTGTTTTTCTCTCCATTTACCCTACTATTTTTCTCTTCATTTAACCATGCAGTCAGCTCAATCATTCACGCAATTCATAAGGGATTTCATGTTTCTAGCTTAAGCATTCACTTGACCAGCTAAAGAGGATGGTCAAGTGTGATTTAATATACCAAAATCAGGTGGTAACGTGCTGCCCATCTTTTCCCTACATGTAGTTGGTGTTGATGGAGCTATTGTCCATGATTGGAGGCTTAAACAACATGCAGAAAATATTTTCTAAAGGCAATAACTTTGAGATCAATGTGTGAAGAGAGTAGCTTCAATTAATAACATCAATTCTGGTCCAAGGGCTAAGTGAAGCTTTGGTGGAATGAAGGTGGAGTAGCTCCTCCATCATCTTTTATAAGTTACACGTTGTTGGAAGCTATCCAACACGTTGCAAGCTTAATTTTCAACAACTGTCCATTGTTTAAACTCTCACCATCTTTGTTTAATTAAGCCATTAACTTCTTGTATCATCCACGAAAATTCTTCTCTCCCACATATAACAAGTTGTTTTGATTTTTGTCTCACCAAAATGACACACATCCACACCATATATTGACCTCATTTGTAATGAATTTTATGTCCCTCACATCTACTCCTTCATAAACGTGACAGCATAAGGTTTTCATGCATTATTATTCCAAAATAATGACTTATTTATGTACATGGAAGCTTATAATAGCCGGTTTCTAAACCTACTAAGGGATTAAAATGTTAGATTACTGAATTCCATCATATTAGAATGAATTTGGTGCATTTAAGATAAGATTTTATGATTTCATTCACATGCATAATATGAGCATACACACATGAAATTTGATTTAGAAAACTTGCACTCAATTGACATGTTCCGGGGTATGAAAGTTTCTAAATAATTGTGACATGATTGTGCATTTATAATGCCTTGTATTTTGATTTACCAATTAAAAGAATTGATGGATTACAATTAGTGATTTGGAGTTATTTGTCACAACTAAGAGATTGATGAATTCACATGTACATTTAGACTAGGAAAATTTTCAAGTGAGATGTGAAAATTTAGGATTACTAAGCCTATAAATTGAGTGACATATGGCAGTAAAATTAAGTGAAAATGGCCTAGGAACTAAGTAACATTTGACAGCCTAAAGAGAGGACATGTAGCTGGCCTAGACACTTGACAAGTGTCCTTAAACTCATCCTCTACTCACACCATATGACACACACATGGCAAAGTCTATTTAGTTGTTGTTTTCTGCTGAAACTCTCTCCTTCTTCTTCCTCTCACTGCCAAAACTTACTTCTCCCTCACATCTTTGTGTTTTTGCTAAATTATGTTCAATTAACACATTAAAATCCATGAAAAAAACTTCATAAAGATATTTATAGAAGCAGAACATTGTTGTAGTTGTTGTCATCTTCTTGTCTTTGTTGAAACCATTCTATTCTCTCATTGATCTTGAGATGATCTTGCATGCATGTGAGGCAAAGCAGGCTTGAAACAATGAGGTGGCTTTGAGCTGAACAAGTAAGTGAAGTACGTCATTGTGGCATGTGTTAACAAAATTTTATGATGACTGAATTGGGATGGATTGAACGTAGTGTTGATGTTGAAGTTGTGCTGGAAAATATGGATGAATTGGTTACTTTGTTATTTTATTTTTGGATGCATGAAAATAGTAGTTTATAGGATGTTATATGGATGATTTAAGTTGGAATTTGAGGTATAATTGATGAGGAATTAATGCTAAATATAGGTGCTATTAAAGTGTTTTCAAATGTGGAAAAGTTAGGACTACATGTATGATGGTATAAAGTGAATAGTAATGAAACAAATGAGTATATTTTTTATGAGATTTAATGTAACCAATATGGAAGCTAGACTAGCATAAAATGAAGTGGCTTTATAAGACATGAATTATAGAAAAACTCAAGTGGTAGTGATGTCTTTAAGTATGTGAAATTTGTGAAAAATTGAGGAAGAAAGACAGTGCACGATCGTGGCCTGTTTACTTAGCTTCTGTCATGATCGTTTTATGTACATGTTGAACTAGCCAAGGAAAAGCCACTCTAAATTGGTATATTTGGACTTGATTAAGGCTTGGAATGAACCTAGATTGTTGCTTGATTAATTAGTTAAGAGCTCGATAAGTTTAGGTTGTTAATTGATGTCATAACTTAAAGAATGTACTGTTTTGATATCTATGTATCCAAATCTAAACTTTATGAGTTGTCAAAGGAATAAAGGTATTCTTATGAATGCAAACTTGATCTTAAGGATATGAATAATGTGTTTTAGGCATGAATGAAGGAGCATTGAAGAACATGAGGTAATTGTAAATGAGAATTGGGTAATTATATGAATATTTATTGCTAGAAAAGCTTGGTAGATGTATGATTGATGAAGTTGGAATAAATCAAGCTTACTTAAGTTATAAACTTGATTGCAAACTAGTTGCATACAAGCTATAAATAATATTTGAATGGTCGAGATATTTGTATAAGAATACATACTTGGAAAGTCAATTGAGCATGCATTGAAACATGACACTTATACATATGCTTGATTATATATTCATATGATTAAACAAATTAGTGATTTGTGAACTATAAGTATATTGCATGACGATAGACGCATAGGGTGATCATCAACATCCGGACATTGTCAAAAAATCTAGGCAATAGCTATTCTGAACCGTACTGTGAGTTAACTTAAACGTGCAAACTCATTTAAATATGCTTCGGTATAAATTGTATGTTTAATCTGAAATGTGTGTACAATTGATTGTTAAATGCCGAACTTAGATCCGAGGAACTTGATATATGGAAAGAGTATACTGAGGATGTGGACCCGACAAGAACATGCTTTTGAACCCACGAATCAAATTCAGAAAACGAATTTCTAGGACCAGTTGGAATATGTAACAGTGGAAAGACCTTTAACCCGTTGGTTAGAGAAACAAGAACCAAAGGTATTGGAAAGGGATGACGTCACAAACACTAGATAAAGGTGTTTGATAAGTCTCTCACCAGGATTTAACCTAGATGAGTTTTCAGTTCTAAGAAGAACCAAGAGTTGTGAAGAAAAAACTCACTTTTCAATTCAGAATTGATGATCCTCTCCTTACAATTGTTTTTGACATCTACTTAAATGTTTTCTAGGTTAAAGAAACCCAACAAACCCTAACTAAATAAAATAAGCCTAAAACAAACCAAGCAGGGCAGAAATTAACTAAATTAAATTAAACAGCCCAATAGAGCAACTAAAACCCAAAATAATAAAAGTTATCCAAACAAAGTAAAACCCTTGGGCTTAAATAGTTTAAATATCCATTATTACATAAAAATACCAAAACAAGGTCCAAAACTCGTAACTAAAGCCAAAGGTCGCATTAAGCAAAGGCAGAGCGGTGTATGGGCAAATTCTGGACTCCACAGAAAGCTTGCCCTTTGAGGGACAGACGAACTCTGATTTAGACGTTCTTGGGAATTCTAGAAAGATAAAGATGTCCTCTTCAACTCTCATGAAGACCACAAGATCAAATGAAAACTTTAAGGTGTACAAAATTGGGCATCTTTCAAATCTATCCCACCTGCCAGCATGCAAAGTAGCTTGGTTAGATGCCCCACATCTAAATCAACCCCAGTGGCTTCTTGCTTGGCCCGAACATCTTCAATTAGTCCATTTAGAGCCTATTTCATTCTTATAGCCTTTTCTCGAGTCATTGGCCCTCCTCCAATGTGTAAAGGATCATCAACTTGAGCTGGACTAGATTGCTCCCTATTTGGTATGTCCTCCATGGCTTGATCTCCATCATTCCCCCTCTCCTCAAAAAGATTCGTCCTTGAATTAGAAACATTGAAAGTGGCACTTACATTATACTCACCTGGAAGTTCCAATTTGTAGGCATTGTCATTTATTTTAGAAATGACTCGAAATGCTCCATCTCCTCTCGAATGCAACTTGGATAGTCTTTTTGCTGGAAATCTCCCCTTTCGCATGTGCACCCAAACCCAATCTCCCGATTCAAAAATCACTTTCTTTCTACCCTTATTGGCTTGGTGGGCATATTGCTCTATTCTCTTCTCTATTTGTTGCCGAACCTTTGCATGCATTTGCTTCACCATGTCAGCCTTCTTTTTGCCATCTAAACTAGCTTGTTCATTCACATGTAATGGAATCAACTCTAAAGGTGTTAATGGATTAAAGCCATAAACAACTTCAAAAGGAGAACAATTAGTAGCCGAATGTATAACTCTATTATAGGCAAACTCAACATGAGGTAAAAATTCTTCCTAAATTTTCATATTCTTTTGAATAATAGCACGCAAGATTGTAGACAAGGTTCTATTTAGTACCTCTATTTGTCCATCGATTTGTGGATGACAAGTTGTAGAAGATAGTAATTTAGTACCTAGCTTACCCCACAATACCTTCCAAAAGTAGCTCAAGAACTTTGCATTCCGATCTGAAATAATGGTCTTTGGCAGTCCATGTAGATGCACAATCTCCTTGAAAAATAGATTTGCTATGTGACTTGCATCATCTGTTTTTCTACAAGCAATGAAATGTGTCATTTTAGAGAAACGATCAACAACCATAAAAACAGAATCCATACCTCATTTGGACCTAGGCAAACCTAAGATAAAGTCCACTAAAATGTCCACCCATGGCTCACTAGGTATTGGTAAGGGATTGTACAGCCCATGAGGTTGTTACTTCGATTTGGCTTGTTTGCATGTAATACACCGATTGCTAACTCTTTCCACTTCTCGCTTCATGTGAGGGCAGAAGAAATGCTCAACTAACACATCCAATGTCTTCTTTACACCGAAATGTCCTATAAGACCTCCTCCATGTGATTCTCGAACCAGTAGCCCTCATAATGAACCATTAGGCACTCATAACGTGTTTTCTCTAAATAGAAATCCTTCATGTCTCCTAGATTATGCATCAGCAACCAAATTTTTCTTACCTTGCTTGTACTTAATCACATAAGGAAAGGATTCTAGGAACTCCATCCATTTTGCATGTCGACGGTTCAACTTACCTTGACCCTTCAAATGTTGTAAGGACTCATGGTTAATATGAATCACGAACTCTTTGGGCCACAAATAATGTTGCCATGTCTCCAAAACCCTCACCAAAGCAAACATCTCTTTGTCATAAGTTGGGTAATTTAAGGCTGCTCCACTAAGTTTCCCACTGAAATAAGCTAAAGATTGGCCTTCTTGCATCAACACCGATCGAATTCCTATACCTGAAGCATCACACTCAATTTCAAATTTATTAGCAAAGTTAGGCAAAGCTAATAATGGTGCTGAACTAAGCCTTTGAAAGTTTTTTCTTGTTCATCTCCCCACTTTTACCCTACAATTTTCTTGATAATTTTAGTTAGAGGTGCAGCTGTGGTACTGAAATCCTTAACAAACCTCCTATAGAAGCTTGCTAACCCATGAAAACTCCTCACCTCAGTCAAGGATTTTGGTGTTGGCCACTCTCAAATGGCCCTTACCTTTTCTTCATCTACCTCAATGCCCCTAGAACTTACAACATATCCAAGAAAAACAACTTGATCAGTACAAAAGGAACATTTCTTGAGGTTAACATATAAGCTCTCTTTGCGCAAAACACTTAGGACATACTTTAGGTGCTGAATATTCTCACCTAAGCTTTTGCTATACAGAAGGATATTATCAAAATAAACAACTACAAACTTACCAATGTAGGGGGGCAGCATATGATTCATTAATCTCATGAATGTACTTGGTGCATTGGTTAAACCAAATGGCATAACTAACCACTCATATAGACCATGCTTGGTCTTAAATGTTGTCTTCCATTCATCTCCTTCGTGCATTCGAATTTGATGGCATCCACTCTTTAAGTCAATTTTTGAGAAAACACAAGAGCCATATAACTCATCAGGCATATCATCTAGCCTAAGAATGGGGTTTCTATATTTTACCGTTATCTTGTTGATAGCTCGACAATCAACACACATTCTCCAAGATCCATCCTTTTTAGGAACTAAAAGCACTGGCACGACATATGGACTTAAGCTTTCTCGGATGTATCCCTTTGCTAGTAACTCCTCAACCTGCTGTTGTAGCTCCTTAGTCTCCTCATGATTTGTTCTATAAGCTAGCCGATTTGGAATGGATGCTCTGGGGATGAAATCTATTTGATGTTTAATCCCTCTCATTGGTGGTAATCCATGGGGAATCTCCTAGGGAAAGACATCTTCAAATTCCTTCAAAAGAAAAGAAAAAACACTCAGAGTAGGATTAAGGTCGTTAGTACTTAGGAATGTTTCTTTGTACAAGAGTACAAAGATGGACTCCTTTAAGATAAGAGCTCTCTTGACCTCACCTTCTTTTGCAAAGAAAGTAGAGTTTCTATCTTTTTCTTCTCTCTTTGTTTCTTTTTTTCTTTCTCTTTTTCTGCTTCTTTTGTTTCTTTCTCACTCTCTTTCTTTGTTTTCTCTTTTTCTGTTGTTTTTTTTTTTGCACTCTCTATATCACTCTTTTTCTTTTCATATTCACTCTTTAATCTCGCTTGATCTTCATACACTTGTTTGGGAGTTAGGGGTACAAGAGTTATAGTTCTACCATGCATTACAAAAGAATAGGTTCTTGAATCCATCATGCATAGCCCTCCTATCAAATTGCCATGCCCTTCCTAACAACAAATGTCCAGCATGCATAGGAAGCACATCACAAAGTACATCATCACTATATCTCCCTATGGTAAACGAAATTAAGACTTGTTTGCTGACCTTTATTTCACCACATTCATTTAGCCATTGTAGCTTATAAGGCTGCGGATTCTTCAAAGTTGGGAGCTTCAATTTTTCCACCAACAAGGTGCTAGCAACATTGATGAACTTCCTCCATCTATGATCATGCTACACACTTTGCCTCCAATGTGGCAGCTGGTATGGAAGATTTTCTCACATTGTGCATCCTCCTCCTCTTTCACTTGCACACTCAAACTCCTTTTAGTGACAAGAGCTTCACCAACTACTAGATTTCCTCGCCCTTGCCCTCGCCCTCGCTCTCATCTAGCTCTTGCTCAAAATCGGCCTCACTTGCTTCACTTTCAGATTCTACTTCGCCATCCCTCCGCATCACCGTCACCTTCTTGTTAGGGCATTGTGATGCTATATGCCCCCTACCCAAACACTTAAAACATTTGATATCACTATTTTTAGAAGATTGGGCAACTTTTTTACCTTTACTCGCAGTGGATGTCTTGCTTAAATTTGACATTTCCCTTTTTTCCACCTTGCTGATCGTTTTGTTCCATTTTGATCTACAAGTGGAAGTGGTCGAACTATGTTTGGAACCCCCTCTCTTAAGTTGTCGTTCCACCTTCATGGCCATTTGCACCATGTCCTCAAGTTCCACATAGTGTTACGTCTCCACTACATCCGCAATATCTCTATTTAAGCCCTTTAAGAAGCGTGCCATGGTTGCTTCTTGATCTTCCTATACACCAGCTCGAATCATGGCCAACTCCATTTCTTGGGGGTACTCTTCCACACTTTTCGACCCTTGGGTGAGGCTATGTAACTACTTGTACAAATCCCGGTAGTAGTGAGACGGGACAAACCTCTTCCTCATGAAAACCTTTATTTCCTCCCAAGTTTCAATGGGCCTCTCACGATTGCATCTTCTAGATAAAACAAGCTGATCCCAGCAAACAATGGCATAGTCAGTAAACTCAACAGCAACAAGTTTTACCTTTTTCTCTGCAGAGTAATTATGGCAATCAAAAACTCGCTTCTCCCACTCCAAATAAGCCTTTGGATCACCTTTTCCTTGGAAGGGAGGAATATTGAACTTAATGTTGCCCAAATTCATATCCACTTGATCCATAATTCTTCTCCTTCTTCCACCCACTTTAAGGTGTTCAATTCTTTCCAAAGGAGCATGATTATCAAGATCATCATCCTCACCATCAAATTCATCAAGAACTGGTTGTGATAGGATGTCATTTAGTTCTACAAATTAAACCCTAAAATTCTACACATGTAGTATAGGTAAGTAAGGTATCGATCCCATAGAGAACTATAAAATAAGCACTATTTTTTTTCAAGCAAGCAATAATGTTTAAAAGTAAGAATGCAAATGAATTAACTAGATACAAAATAAGCTAAAAACAAGAGAACAAATCACGAAAACAAAACTCTCTCACACACACGATTCTTGGGGGCTTTTATGTGAAATTCAAGCAAGAAAACAATTAAAATAAAAGGCTAGATTAAAGAGAGCAATTCAACAATTTCAAGAAAATCAAGAATTATCAAGATTCAATTGCAAGAGAGTTCACCAACAAACACCTAGTAAATTCAATCATAGGACATAAAGATGATTCAATTGTGATGTGTGTGATTAAGGACACCAATCTTGTCTAGTTTATCTTGAAAACTCGAATGCAAGATAACTCTTTTACTTAAAAGACTTGACCAAAACTTAAATGCATCAAGAATCAAAGTAAAGCATTAAGATCAATGGTTTAATGTCTTAATTCTATCAATCAAAACTCGAATGCATTGACAAAATCAAAGTTCTTGATCTAAACAATTTAAAACCAAAACTTGAATGAATTTTAACAAGTTAAAGCTACTAGCATTAACCACTTGGAAACTCAAACCTAAGATGATTAATTTAGCAAAACAAACGTGCTAGCAAGAACAAATTCTAGATTAAATTCATGCGTACACAATTTAACATTCATGCATATAAACCAAGAACACATATACTCAAGAATATTAAGCACAAGTTCTCATGAATAAACTAGGGTTTAAAGGTTAATACCTCTTACAATTGAAAAGAAAAAATTTTGTTCTTCGTCAACAGAAGGTGTGGCAAAGAAAAATAAATAAAACCCTAATTATTGTTTAAGTAAAGAAGATAAAAGATGAAGAGAGAGAAAAATACTATTCATGTAAATAGTGCATGTGAACAGTAATCTACAAGAGAGTGAATGAGAGAGAGAGAATGAGAAGTAGTCAAAAAAATGAGCTAATATGTCCTATTTACATTGGTTATGAGGAGAAGGACTTCTATTCCATGTTAAATTTGGTCTTTAAAAGGTGGAATCCAAGTTGGAAAAGGAAGAGGAGGTGATGCATCCTTGCAGAGGTAGGATTCCTAACACGAATAGAATTCCTAATCCTTTGGATTAGGAATTACTTCCATCATATTTTTCATCACCAATTCCATTTTTCTCCTCGAATCGCCAAAATAGGAAATCCTTTTCAAAATAGGATTCCTTATGCAACTAGGAATCCTAATCCTACTGAGATTAGGATTTGGCAACTTTGACCATTTCTACTCATTTCGAGCTCCTCTTTTCAAATATGAACTCTATTTCTACAAATTCCATCTCCTTAAGCTCATTTTTCCATCTACTATCCAAATGTACTTGAAAAACATAAAACAAGATAAGTGTAACATTAAGACATAAAATATGAATAAATACAAGTATAGAGGAACTAAAAGGATAAGAAAATATATCAGTGCATCAAATTCCTCCACACTTAGCTTTTTCTCGTCCTCGAGTAAGGAAAACAAAAAAAGAAAACTTTAAAGACAAGAGAACTAATATGACAAAAAGAAAATAAAAGGGTGCAAGAAAACCAATTAAGTGAAAATTTGTCTTCAAATCTCCCAATCATATCAAATAATGCAAAGTATTATAACTAGAACTTAGTCAACCATGGTCAAAACATAAAAGACCCAAACTCACTTTAAGTGTAAGAAACAAACTAGATAGCATCAAGGAGTTAGAAGCAATCCACACCATATCAAAATAATAGGTCCTCTCATTGATATACACTCCAACACTCATGTGTTCAAGTTTTATGTGTTTAACTCTCAAATTTTCAATCAATGGATGCAATCTAACATA
Organism: Erythroxylum domingense; assembly: GCA_025594535.1. Lineage (NCBI taxonomy): Eukaryota > Viridiplantae > Streptophyta > Magnoliopsida > Malpighiales > Erythroxylaceae > Erythroxylum > Erythroxylum domingense. The sequence goes on along the minus strand of JANQBM010000009.1, from coordinate 20,473,332 downwards.
TGCTTGCTTTTCAATCTCAACAAAGTATACATGCACATCACAAATCAAAAGGACTTAATCAAGGTTGTAATGGGGCTTGGCTCAAGGTGAGATAATAAAAAGATAAGAAAAGGTGAAGTATCAAAGAGAGTAGAGCAAATACATATCAAAGAACACCTGCACAAGTATGCTTCCAAGTACATCATTCTTACTTTTTCAAAGCACAAAACTCAATTTCTTTGATTTTTTTCCATTCCCATCAAAAACTCATGGGAACCACATCCAATGCCAAGACATCACTATTGTACAACAAGCCACAAATTTGATTTAAACCACATAATTGCATCAATTCCAACCATTCCACATATCAACTTGCCAAAAACATGCTCTACTAACCATGGTAAAAAAAAAGATAAAAATAAGAACAAGGCTAAGTTAAACATGGATAAAGTAAAGAAGAGGATAAATAAGCTCAAAAGGGATAACTAGGGGATAACATGCTTTAGGGTGGCATTTTGGTTTAAAGTGGTTAAATATCCTAGGTGCCTTTATCATATTCATGAAAACATGTAAGAATGTAATATTATCAAGTTATCAAGCAAGTTCTAGAGATCATACCATTGAAAGAATGCACCCATCAAAGTAATATGTTGAAGATTCAAAAGCTCACATAGGGTAACATCTATTAAGTCAACATGGTATAGTTTCAAGGTCAATCCTTAGCTATAAAGCTCACAACTTACATAAAAACATATTCACCTATTTTATGTATTAATCATTATCAACTAAATCTCTTTCATAATACAAGAACTCTTATCAATCATTGGGAGATATGTTAAAAAAAACTAAACACTTAAATGTAAAATCCTACTACACATGCAATTACAAGTGAAAATCATCAAGTTTAAGCAAGAAATAGGTGCGGCTTCAATGAATAACAAAAGAAGAGATAA
>JANQBM010000009.1:20448163-20460100 GCA_025594535.1 Erythroxylum domingense | reverse complement strand
GGTTGGTGTATGAATGGTGTGATCTAGGTACCATAATGTATGGTTATGTTATGGTACCTAGATCATATGGTATATACATACAATAATAATAATAGGTATGCGCAAGTGGAGTGTAATAATCCAATGGCACTGGTTATACACAAAGACATGATATAGTATGATAGTGTATATACATATCCAATACTATGTATATGGCATATTAATAAGTAGGTATTAATATGACCTCCATACAACCATTGTTATGCCATTTATAGTAGGATGTTACCTAAATCATCCTACTACTTATGATACCATATTATACTACAGATAGCTCGTACCAATATATAACCTCACATATAATTATTTGATACCATCCTACCTTGATATTATAATCAAAGTAGGATTAGTGGTTACCATATACAATTTTCATATAAGTGAAGATGACAACATATATTAGGTATGATGACATGAGATAAGTATGATCCAATGTTAAAATCATTGTATAGGAGGGTTATACATTTATTGGCCTTTGATATAGGTTACTCATGAATATCCCAAAAATGGAGTATCAGGATACATAGGTATCATGGGTAATGCCTGTATAAATGATATTACATGTTGTTATTAAGCTGCTTTGTTAGATCATATGCAATTTTAAGGTTGCATATTATAAGTAGATGTCAGAGACCTAATAAAGTTGTTATTTCCATCATAGATGTATCCAAAGGATGTAATGCTCCAATATTAGTAACATGAATGGTATATTGAATATAACATGAGTATTACATCTTATATACTCAGATACCATGTAACATAGGGTAGTGATCCATATAGGGCCATTATGGCTATATATCCTATCAATTGGTGATAGTGTAATTGATATGATATTACTGTACATATATGGTCAAGTATAGCCTAATAATACAATAATTCTATGTCTTGTGTTATAATGGTGTGTATGTCAACATACCATTACTATAATTGATGATGCAAATCACCAAGGAAATGGAGACTTGAGGATGCTAATGGGTCCAATGACAAGGTCACGCTCCAACAAGCTCAAAACACAATTTCAGATTTATGTACAAGCTTTTATGTCATAAGAACTTCAAGAAGTTTTGTTGATCAAGCTTAGGGAAGAGCTTAGGAAAAAGCCTAAGTGTGTGCACATTGGAGGCATCAAACTAAGAGGGCTAACACTTAGCCAATTTTCACAAGCACAAGTCTCATCAATGGGCTTTTTTTCTTTTTCTTTTTTTCTTTTTAAACTCTTGACCTCTCCAAGTTTCTATTCTTCCATGACTTTTGCAAGTCTCAACTAATCCTCTTAAACTTCTCTTGGTGAAAGAGGCGCCAATGTGAAGTGTTTCTCCCCCATCTTAAATGAATGCCTATTTTTGAATCCATCATGCACTACACGCCTATCATATTGCTATGGTCTCCCCAATAGTAAATGACTAGCATGTATAGGAACTACATCACACAACACTTCATTAGAATATCTCCCAATTAAGAACGTCACTAGCACTTGCTTGTTCACCCAAACCTCTCCACACTCATTAAGCCATTGCAACTTATAAGGACTAGAGTGCTTAATGAAAGGTAGCTCTAATTTATCAACGAAAACCGTGCTTGCAATATTAGTGCAACTACCTTTATTAATTATTAAACTACACATCTTACCCTTAATTAAACATCTGGTGTGGAATATGTTCTCCCTTGTTCATCAAGTCCTATCTTTTCTTGTGCATTGGGAGCTCGCCTCACTACTAATGCTTCGGCCTGGGCTGGTTGCTCAACTTCTTCATCACTGCAATCCTCCAACTCAGGCATATCATCTCCATCACTATCTTCTTATTCAATTAACCCATCTCGCAAATACATGATATTCCTATTGGGACATTGGGTTGGCATACGACCCGGACCCCAAAATTGGAAACATTTGATGTTTCTTTGCTTAGTGCTAGGATTTTGGTCATTAGATATAGGCGCACCAAGAATTTGAACGTCTCAAGGTGTTGCCCTTACTGAAGCTTTTTCCCTTCAATTGCTTCTCAATCTTCATAGCTATGCTTACCATGTCCTCCAACTCTAAGTATTGATGAAGCTCTAACACGTTGGCTATCTCTTTGTTTAGACCAGCAAGGAACCGAGCCATTGTAGCCTCTCTATCCTCCTCTATGTTAGCTCTTATCATAGCTATCTCCATCTCCTTGGGGTAATCTTCCACGCTCTTCGTGCCTTGACTCAATGTTTGGAGCTTTTGATGCAACTCCCTATAGTAGTAACTTGGCACCAATCTCTTTTTCATGATGAGTTTCATCTCATCCTAGGTTTCAACCGGTCTTTCTCCAGTTCATCTTCTACTAACTGTCAATTGATCCCACTAAACAGTAGCATAATTAGAGAACTCAACTATCGCAAGCTTTACCTTCTTCTTCTTAGAATAGTTGTGGCAGGCAAATATCATCTCTACTTTCCTTTCCCACTCCAAGTAGGCATCTGCATCATTCCTTCCTTGAAATGGTGGCATCTTCATTTTAATGCTGCTAATGTTTCTACCCTTTCAGTCTCTTCCTCCTCTCTGCCTCTTTTAGCTCTTCCTCTATAACCACCTCTAATTTGGCCTCTATATCCTCTTCCATTATTTTAGCCTCAGTACCACTCTTCCTCATCAAATCCATCTTCATCTTGCTCCACCTCATAGTGATAATGATTATGAACTAGAGGGTTCTCTCTTCTTCTTGTCCCATTATTCCCTGAAGATTTGGCTTGAATAGTTCTGAGAAGCCTATCTTGTCTTTCAAAGTTTCTATCTTGCTACTCAAACTTGTCTTTGACTTCAAGGAACATACTCTCTATTCTCTTGAACTAATTTTACATTACTTCGAGAGTAAAGAATGTATTTCGTTGGTCTTCTCTACTCTCATCACTTTTTCCATCTTTATTGCTATTATGAGACATGATTAGCTCCTGCAAGAAAACTTTAGAAGCCTCACAACACTCCCTCATGTGTTTCTCTCTAGAACAGAATTTCCCACTCATGTTTTACCAATAATATAGTTTTTCACTATATAATCTCATACTCTTGCCTTTTTTCACTCAAGTGCCTCCTTTTATTGTTACTCTTCAGGATCACTTCAACAAGATCAAGGAAATCAACAAGCAACAAGTTCAAGTAGAAGCACAAAGATAACGATCTTAACAAAGAAAACGAATAGATGAAACCAATCTAGAAGCAAAACATTGTATGGACGGAAAATAAATCAAAGTGCAGATACACAGATGAAGAGTAGTGTAGGCATTGCTTGTGTCAATTGAACAATTGTGAGTGCAACAATTGTTCAAATCAATGTAGAGAAGCAAGATAGGTACCGAAACAAGAAGTAATCCAAGAAACAAAAAAAGAAAAAAATAATATGACAAACTCACCAAATTATTATTATTATTTATTTTATTTATCCCAATCTGCCAAAATTCCCAAAATTGAACAAAAGATTCAAAGAAAACATTTCTTGATAGGTTCTTGAAGAAAAGAAAGACAATATAGATGAATATTGAATGAATAGAACAAATATTGAATGAAAGATCAAACAAATATTCAAAGAATCACAATCTTGGATGTTTCTTGATCAATCTTGAAATTTCTTTTCTTTTCTTTTCTTTTCTTTTCAACAAAGAAAACAATGAAAGATAATATGAGTTCAATAGAATTAAGCCAAAGCTCTGATAACAACTGATACGGAAACCCCAAGGGGGAATGGGCCTAATGGAGGTGTAAAATAAACTAAGGCAAGCTTACAAATGAACACCTAGTCCATAACAAGTCTTTTGGCCCTAATAAATAAAGAATAAATAGCAATCCCAATGTATTAAATTAAGCCCATAAGAATAATTGAACTTGTCTTGAAATTTGGCTAAGTATTACCCCCTCCACACACCCTCTCTTGAAAAATCACAAGCTTGACTACTCCACTTGAATTCTCCATGGATGGTTCAACCTTGTCATCAAGGTGAGATGTAATGTGACTGTGAACAAACCCTTGAAGTGCTTGTTTAAGCCTTGCTGCACGTTACCTTGTAATAGGTACGCTTGGCAAAGTAAGCTTGTCTTGGCATATGGCACCTTGATCTCCATTGTTTCCATGGCTTCTTGTATCAAACTGTCTAGTTTACCATGCAAGGGCTTGGTAACTAACACACGTCACTCCTTCCCAATGATGTCTTCCTCCATATATCAATGATTTGTAAGGTATGTCATATACTACGATACCCTAGGCATGTTTAGAATAAGTCCTAGCATGTAGAATGAAAGAGGCTCTAAATGGACTAATTGAAGATGTTTGGGCTAAGCAAGAAGCCACTAGGGCTGACTTAGATGTGGGACATCCAACCAAGCTACATTCCATGCTGGCAGGTGGAATAGATCTGAAAGATGCCCAATTTTGGACACCTTAAAGCTTTCATTTGAGTTTATGGTCTTCATGAAGTTGAAGAGGAGATCTTCAGTTTTCCATAATGCTCAAGAACGTCTAAATCGGAGTTCGTTTAACCCCTCAATGGATAAGCTTTCTGTGGAGTCCAGAATCTGCCTATACACCGCTCTCCCTTTGCTTAGTGCGGGGCTTTAGTTGCTTGTTTTGGACCTTATTTTGGTTTTTTATGTAATAATGGGCTATTTAAACTATTTAAGCCTAAGGGTTTCAGTTTGTTTGGATAACTTTTATTATTTTGGGTTTTAGTTGCTCTATTGGGCTGTTTAAGTTAATTTAGTTAATTTCAGCCCAGCTTGGTTTGTTTTGGACTTATTTTACTTAGTTAGAGTTTGTTAGGTTTCTTTAACCTAGAAAACATTTAAGTAGCTATCAAAAACAATTGTAAGGGGGGATCACGAATTCTGAATTGAAAAGTGAGTTTTTCTTCACAACTCTTGGTTCTTCTTAGAATTGAAAACTCATCTGGGTTAAATCCTTCTGAGAGACCTATCAAACACCTTTCCATAGTGTTTGTGGCTTCATCGCTTCCCAATACCTTTGGTTCTTGTTTCTCTAAGCAACATATTGATTTCTCTAAGCAACATATTGATTACATATTCCAACTAGTCCTGGAAATTTGTTTTCTGAATTTGATTCATGGGTTCAAAAGCACGTTCTTATAGGGTACATATCAGTTTGGTATCAGAGCTTTGGCTTAATTCTATTGAACTAATACGTATCCTTTTATGCTTTCTTGTTTTTTCTTTGGAAATCTCAAATTTTCGTTTCTTTTTTGTTAAATTAGAAAAAGAAAAAAATGAAAAGGAAAAAAAAGAATCAGAAAAGGAAAAAAAGTGAAAAAGAAAGAAAAAGGAATCAGAAAAGAAAGAAATCGTGAAAAAAAGAAAAGAAAAAGAGCCAAAAGCACAAAAACAAGAGCACTTATATTCAATTCTTCAATTAAAACTGATTGTGTTAAATCCTTGTTATATCTTGAGTCTTAGTTCATCTTTTGAGTCCATTTCAATCAATTTGTTATCCTTTGAGTCTTTTGATTTCTAGAGTCACAATTTTGTCCATTCCATTCATTTTGTTCAACAATTCATTCCACCACTTATACTCTTGTGTTTGGTGAGTTTAACTTGCAGGATTTACTTAGATTTGAGCTACTTAGTTCTATTAAGAGCTTAGTTGAGTGAAGTGAGAGGAAAAAGGCAAAGTGAGGAACATTAAGTTAAAAGCCTTCAAGAAAGTAAACATCTCGGGAGAGAATACATCTTTAGGTAAAACACTTGGGGGGCAAAAACTTTTGCTACTCACTTTTTGTTATAGTTTGCAGATTTAACTTAAAATGGCTTCTGGTCAAGAAGAGAGGAGGGTGAATGAAACTATAGAGCAAAGGGCCATGTAGCAACATTTTGAGTGCATGGAAATCAGATTTGCTGAAATCGTTGATAGGTTGGAAAGGCAAGATGCAGGTATAGCTGGATTGCAAAGAAACCATGCAATTGAGGTACCACAAGGGCAGAGCCAATGAAGGCAACTAGTTCTTGATGAATTTGATGATGAGGATGATGATCTTGAGGAGTTTGATAATCATGCTCCTTTGGAGAGAATTGAACACCTTAGAGTAGGTGGAAGAAGGAGAAGATTTGTGGATCAAGTGGATAGGAATTTGGGCAGCATTAAGTTCAATATTCTTCCCTTCCAAGGAAAAGGTGATCCAGAGGCTTATTTGGAGTGGGAGAAGTGAGTAGAGTGAGTTTTTGATTGCCATAATTACTTTGAAGAGGAAAAGGTAAAACTTGCTGTTGTTGAGTTTACTGACTATGCTATTGTTTGGTGGGATCAGCTTGTTTTATCTAGGAGATGCAATCGTGAGAGGCCTATTGAAACTTGGGAGGAAATGAAGGCTATCATGAGGAAGAGGTTTGTCCTATCTCACTACACTGGGATTTGTACAACAAGTTACATAGCCTCACCCAAGGGTCGAAAAGTGTGGAAGAGTACCACCAAGAAATAGAGTTGGGCATGATTTGAGCTGATTTATAGGAAGACTGAGAAGCAACCATGGCACACTTCTTAAAGGGCTGAATAGAGATATTGCGCATGTAGTGGAGATGCAACATTATGTGGAACTTGAGGACATGGTGCACATGGTCGTGAAGGTGGAACGACAACTTATGAGAGGGGGTTTCAAACATAGTTCGACCACTTCCACTTGGAGATCAAAATGGGACAAAACGGACAGCAAGGTGTAAAGAAGGGAAATGCCCAACTTAAGCAAGACATCCACTATGAGTAAAGGTAAAGAAGTTGCCCAATCGTCTAAAAATAGTGATATCAAATGTTTTAACTGTTTGGGCAGGGCACATATAGCATCACAATGCCCTAACAAGAAGGTGATGGTGATGCGGAGGGATGGCAAAACAAGTGAGGCCAATTTTGAGCAAGAGCTAGTTGAGAGCGAGAGGGAGGAATATCCAGTAGTTGGTGAAGCTCTTATCACTAAAAGGACTTTGGTTGTGCATGTGAAAGAGGAGGAGAATGCACAACGTGATAACATCTTCCATACCCCTGCCACATTAGAGGCAAAGTGTGTAGCATGATCATAGATGGAGGAAGTTGCACCAATGTTGCTAGCACCTTGTTGGTGTAAAAATTAAAGCTCCCAACTTTGAAGCATCCACGGCCTTATAAGCTGCAATGACTAAATGAATGTGGTGAAATAAAGCTCAGCAAATAAGTCTTAATTTCATTTACCATAGGGAGATATAGTGATGATGTACTTTTTGATGTGCTTCCTATGCATGCTGGACATTTGTTGTTGGGAAGGCCATGGCAATTTGATAGGAGGGTTATGCATGGTGGATTTAAGAATAGGTATTCTTTTGTAATGCATGGTATACCTATAACTCTTATACGCCTAACTCCCAAACAAATGTATGAAGAACAAGTGAGATTAAAGAGTGAATATGAAAAGAAAAAGAGTGAGCTAGAGAATGCAAAAGAAAGAAAAACAAAAGAAAAAGAGAAAACAAAGAAAGAGAGTGAAAAAGAAACAAAAGAAGCAGAAAAAGAGAAAGAAAAGAAGGAAAAAAAAAGAAACAAAGACGATAAAAGATTAAAACTGTGCTTTCTTTGCAAAAGAAGGTGAGGTCAAGAGAGCTCTTATCTTAAAGGAGTCCATCTTTGTACTCTTGTACAAAGAAGCATTCCTAAGTACTAACGACCTTAATCCTATTCTACCTAGTGTTGTTTCTTCTCTTTTGTAGGAATTCGAAGATGTCTTTCCCTAGGAGATTCCCCATGGATTACCACAAATGAGAGGGATTGAACATCAAATAGATTTCATCCCCGTAGCATCCATTCCAAACTGGCCATCTTATAAAACAAATTTTGAGGAGACTAAGTAGCTACAACGGTAGGTTGAGGAGTTTCTAGCAAAGGGATACATCCAAGAAAGTTTGAGTCCATGTGCCGTGCCAGTGTGGTTAGTCCCTAAAAACGATGGATCTTGGAGAATGTGTGTTGATTGCTGAGCTATCAACAAGATAATGGTAAAGTATAGACATCCCTTTCCTAGGGTAGATGATATGCTTGATGAGTTATATGGCTCTTGTGTTTTCTCAAAAATTGACTTAAAGAGTGGATACCATCAAATCCGAATGCACAAAGGAGATGAATGGAAAATAGCATTTAAGACCAAGCATGGTCTATATGAGTGGTTAATTATGCCATTTGGTTTAACCAATGCACCAAGTACATTCATGAGATTAATAAATGGTGTGCTGCACGCCTACATTGGTAAGTTTGTAGTTGTTTATTTTGACGATATCCTTATGTATAGCAAAAGCTTAGGTGAGCATGTTCAGCACCTAAAACCTATCCTAAGTATTTTGCGCAAAGAGAGCTTATATGCTAACCTCAAGAAATGTTCCTTTTGTACGGATCAAGTTGTTTTTCTTAGATATGTCATAAGTTCTAGGGGCATTGAGATAGATGAAGAAAAGGTAAGGGCCATTCGAGAGTGGCCAACACCAAAATTCGTGACTGAGGTGAGGAGTTTTCATGGGTTAGCAAGCTTCTATAGGAGGTTTGTTAAGGATTTCAGTACCATAGCTACACCTCTAACTGAAATTATCAAGAAAAGTGTAGGGTTCAAAGTGGGGAGATGAACAAGAGAAAGCTTTCAACTTGATAAAGGAAAGACTTAAGAAAAGTGTAGGGTTCAAGTGGGGAGATGAACAAGAGAAAGCTTTCAACTTGAAGAATTTGATTTCTAGAGTCACAATCTGATTGTTTTCTTCTTCCTTTTTTTGATGAATTTCTTTTTTTTTCTTTTTTGACAATTTTCTTTTTTTCCTTTTTTTGACTTCTCAAATTTCGACTTAGTGTAACTTGTACTAGAAAGCTTGGATTTGAATGGTTCCAAAACGAGGAGAAAGAAGAGATTTTGAACTTGAAGAAACACCTATTATTTAGCCCAAAATGGAACAAAGAGTGAACGAAACAGTGGATGAAAAACGGATAGAGAAGAAGAACAAAAATAAACAACAAAAGGATAGTTATTTGAAATCTAGCAACCAAAGCGCTCTGATACCAAATGATGGGAGACCCAATAGGAACTTGTCCTAGAGAACCTTCAACAAGATGGAGCTATACCCAGGAACGACTACAATCAAACACATATGGAAGCACAAGAAACAAAATTGAAAAGATAGAAATAGAACACAAAGAGAAAAGGGGTTAGAAAAATGTTAGTCAATGAAAAGAACCCTAAGAGAACTTGTCTCTTAGAACCCTAGCAAGAATGTTGGTCAATGGAAAGAACCCTAAGAGAACTTGTCTCTTACAAATCTAGCCTTGGGACGCAACAAATGAAGACCACTCCTTCGACAAGTCAAGTATTCTCAAAGAACACGACGAAAGCAAGAATGCTCCTAATAATACTCAATAGGTATACACATGCAGATGAACAGGATACTATATGATGGGCTATAGCTATGCATTTTATCCCAATGTACCCCATTATACATTGCATTATGGCTAAGGTAATGCCATTGGAGTTATCAATACAAAGGTATTGATAACTCCAATGGCATTACCCTAGCTATAGTGCAATGTATAGTCCAGGTTCTTCTATGTATACATGTACCACCACAGACTCTATATGTTGGACAATTGCCTATGTACCTAATTCATATGTGTATATCTTGGGCGATATATTATCATACATACCATATCAATGTATACACCCAATCTATGCATGACGGATACATAGGTTGTATACATGTAATAGTATTATAATAACCACTATATTGATCTTTATCATAGGATATGTGTATGATAACTTTGTAGTCCTATACATACCCAATAGTTATATGGATGGTATCCTATGTACATGTGTAACATAACATGTACTATTATGTTATACCCATCCATGTACATCTAAGAATGATTAACTATTCTTAGATGTATACCATCACATATACATAATCTTTACACTCTTGTATCATTAATATGGCCATTACATCTACGTAATATGGATGTATAACATGTGCCATATTTACACATTGTCATGTACCCCATGATAATTAGTGGGGTACACACAACTCAAATATGTGTTCCAAATAAAGACTCCAGTTGAGCACATACCGTAATTAAGAGCACATACTAGGGGTGTATTACATATGGTACTTGAGGTGATGGTAATTAATGTTAAAGGCCATACCTAATAGGATAAACTATTAGATAAAAGGTTATGATAGCACCCATATATGTACCAAATACTTATAGGACGTATTATAATTACCCAAAAGTTTGAGATAAATGACATATATATGCTCTTAAAATGTATCATAAAACATTAATGATATGGAACTACTAATCCAACAGTGTATAACCCATGGATTATGCCCTAGGTAGTTAGGGACATGACATTTATCTATATGAAATTATACCACAGGGTAACCATATGGTATAATAACACGCCCTTGGATATATAAAAAATTGTGTAGGAATATGTACAAGATGGTGTGTATTGTAAGGTTACATAATACCAAATTACTATAGAATTGACTATGTACAAGGTCAGTAGACAACATTGACTATAAAATGTGTAGTACCCTCAGGGTGTACCCATGTGTGTACTTGGTACCCTGACATCAACGGATGTATGTACAGAGAGTATAGTCTCTCCCATGTAATATTAAAGATGATATAACCTGTATAGACTAGGTACATGTATAGATTGTAAGACATCAGACGGTGGTATGTAGGACATCAGATAGTACGCTCACTAACTTATTAACGCACATACTATCTATCCATAGACAAAACTATTCTATAATTTTGGCATTGTACCATTCCCTATATAACGTATTGATTATATATCCCATCTAATCATCATCTCCCATGTTACATATGTTATCATTCAAATATAAAGGAAACATAAATGTTAGGGCCTAAGTATCCTCCATTTTTTAGGTTGATAAGTCAGATAACTTATGTGTCCAATTGTATGTATATCATGCCATTATTTGTACATTATGAACTACATTGTAGTATAGAATATGTGTACAGTATAACTTGTATAGTTACATTAAATTCTTGGCATGTATACCAAAATATGGACTAAGGTCTCTATACTTTGGGACCATCTATACGTGTTGGTAATGTTAGGCCTATAATAGGTCATAAGTGTGTGTTATATTAAAGGTAATTAATATAACACCAATATAATGTATTATATTATACTATAATGCACCTACTTTAAGAATGGTACTATAATATACCTTATACATGATGTGCTGTCCTACTTAATTAAAGCTGATATTCCTTTTATGTGACTAATACATCTATGTGTGGGAATGTTGTTATAAAAGAAAGAAGCATATAGTTATGTCTTGGTTAAAATTAAGTATGATGGAAATTTTGAGTTGTCAATGCCACTATGTTATTGAATTTATAATTGGAATATTTGATGGGAGACCCAATAGGAACCTATCTTAGAGAACCTTCAACAAGATGGAACTATGCCCAGGAATGACTAGAATCAAACATAGATGGAAGCATAAGAAACAAAATTGAAAAGATAGAAATAGAACACAAGGAGAAAAAGGGTTAGAAGGATGTTGGTCAATGGAAAGAACCCTAAGAGAGCTTGTCTCTTAGAACCCTAGCAAGAATGTTAGTCAATGGAAAGAACCCTAAGAGAACTTGTCTCTTAGAACTTTAACCTTGGGACACCACAAAGGAAGACCACTCCTTCGATAAGTTAAGTATTCTCAAAGAATACGAAGAAAGCAAGAATGCTCCCAATAATACTCAATAGTATTTCTAAACAAAAAATACTTCCAAAGTACATAGAGGGTGCCAATTTATAGGAAAACTTCCTAACTTAGTGTCCTAAATAAGAAACTAAATAAAAGGAAACAAATCAATCCCTAAAAGGAAACAAAATAAACTTAGAAAGGTGTTG
>JANQBM010000009.1:20427979-20439406 GCA_025594535.1 Erythroxylum domingense | reverse complement strand
GTAGTAGAATGTACAACCCTATTATATGCAAACTCAATGAATGGAAAACATTCCTCCCATGTTTTCAAGTTCTTTTTGCACAATAATTGAGTTAAAGTTCTATTAACTACCTCAATTTGCCCATCAACTTATGGGTGAAAAATAGTAGAAAAAAACTTTAGTACCCAACTTAGCCCAAAATACTTTCCAAAAGTAGCTAAGGAACTTAACATCCCTATCAGAAATAATACTCCTAGGTACACCATGGAATCTCACTATCTCTTTAAAGAACAAATCAGCTATGTTAGTTGCATCATCGGTTTTATGACAAGGCATAAAGTGTGTCATCTTAGAAAACCTATCAACAACTACAAAAATCGAATCCCTACCCCTTTTAGTCCTAGTCAGCCCCAAAACAAAGTCCATAGATATGTCCACCCAAAGTTCACTAGGTACAGGCAAAAGAGTATACAACCCATGTGGTACAACCTTAGACTTAGCTTTTTCATGCAAAGCATCTACTACATAAGCAAATAATATCTGATTTCATCTTAGGCCAATAAAAGTGTTCATGCAATACTTTTAAGGTCTTAACAACACCAAGTGTCCCATCAAACCACCACCGTGTGCCTCAAGCACAAGCAATTCACGCATAGAATAGATTGGTATGCAAAGTTTACTCTCCCTAAATAAGTATCCATCATGCTTGTAGAACTTACCAAATGTTGTTTTGTCACATGCACTAAAGACATTAGAAAAATCAGCATCATTAGCATATAAATATATTCAAATCCATGCATTTTGGTTTGCATAGAGTTAAGAAGAACATACCTCCTTGATACTACATCAGCAACTATATTCTCCTTACCTTGCTTATACTTGTTCACATAAGAAAAAGGTTCAATGAACTCCATCCATCTAGCATGTCTCTTGTTCAACTTACCTTTCCCCCTCAAATGCTTCAAGGACTCATGATTAATATGGATCAAAAACTCCCTAGGCCATAGGTAATGTTGTCAAGTCTCCAAAGCTTTAACAAGTGCAAAAGCTCCTTGTCATATGTAGGGTAGTTCAATGAAGCACCTCCAAGCTTCTCACTAAAATAGGTTATAGGACTCCTGTCTTGCATCAAAACAACTCCAATACCTATCCCTGAGGCATCACACCCAATCTCGAAAGTTTAGTAAAGTTAGGTAGTGCTAAAACAAGTGCTGAACATAACCAATGTTTAATAGTATTAAAATCATTCTCTTGAGATGTACCCAATGGAATCCCACGTTCATTTTCACCATCTCAGTCAATGGAGCAGTTATAGTGCTAAAATCTTTGACAAATCTCCTATAGAAACTAACCAACCCATGGAAAGATCTTACCTTAGTAATGGAAGTAGGTTTCGGCCAATCTCTAATAGCATTGATTTTGTCCTCATCAACCTCTGTACCTTTTGCACTAACAACATAACCAAGAAACACAACTTTGTCCATGCAAAAAGTGCACTTATCAAAGTTAGCAAATAACTTTTCTTTCCTCAAAACAGCAAGTACACATCTTAAATGTTCAATATGGTCATTCAAACACTTGCTATAAATCAAAATATCATCAAAGTATACCACAACAAACTTACCAATTAAAATTCTCAAAACATAGTCCATTAACCTCATAAAAGTGCTAGGTACATTAGTCAACCCAAAAGGCATAACTAACCACTCACACAAACCATATTTTATTTTAAATGCGGTTTTCCATTAATCGCCTTCTTTCATTCTAATTTGGTGGTAACCACTTTTAAGATCATTCTTGGTAAACACACAAGATCTATGCAATTCATCAAGCATATCATCCAATCTAGGAATAGGATGTCTATACTTCACCATTGTGTTGTTCACAGCCCAGCAATCAATACACATTCTCCAAGTCCCTTCCTTCTTAGGTACTAATAACATCAGAACAACACATGAACTCATGCTTTCCCTCACATACCCTTTGCTCATCAAATCATCCACTTGCCTTTGAAGCTCCTTGGTCTCCTTTGGATTGCTCCTATAGGCTGGACGGTTTGGAATGATAGCTCAAGGCATAAAGTCTATTTGATGTTTAATGCCTCTAATGGGTGGCAATCCACTGGGAATCTCACTAGGAAATAGATCCTTGAATTCTTGTAGCAAGGAAACGACAAAACTAGTAAGAGGAGAATTAGTTTCATTAGTGTTAAAATTAGATTCTATGTACACCAATAGAATCATGGGCTGGTGGTCCAATAAGGCTTTCCTAAACTCACTTTCCTTTGCAAAGAAACTCATCTTCTTCTTACCCTCTCTCCTATCAAGATTCTTATTCCCCTTAGTTGGTTCGGCCTCCACAACATTATGCTCATTTACAATACTTTTGGCCCTCATCACCTTTTCATGTTCACCTATCTTTCTAAGCTTCAATTGATCCTCAGAAATCTGATTGGGTGTTAATGGAACAAGGGTTATTGGTTTCCCATCTTTTACAAACTTATAATGGTTCTTGAAACCATCATGGATCACTCTCCTATCAAATTGTCATGGTCTGCCCAATAAGATATGGCTTGCATGCATTGGTGCAACATTACAAAGTACCTTATCACAATACTTTCCAATAGAAAAGCTAACAAAAACTTTCCTAGTTACCCAAATCTCCCCACAATCATTTAACCATTGTAATCTATAGGGTTTAGGGTGTTATATGGTAGGTAAGCTTAACTGCTGATGGCATGTCATCACAATCATCATCACTCTAGGTCTCCATTTCTCCATTTTTCCTTCATAACCATCACTTTCTAGTTTGGATATTGAGAAGCAATATGTCCTACACCCAAACAATGAAAACACTTAATATCACGAGAACGATTATTTTTTGTTTTAGATTTACCTTTGGGCTTGTTGGAGTCATCATCTTTAGCCTTGATAGGCTTGGTTTTGGGCTTAGGAGAACTCCCAAATTTCTGATTTTGCTTGTTCCAATTCTGCCTCCATGTTGAGCTAGAATTGTTGATGTTCTTTATTGCCCATTTTCTTTTGAGTTGTCTCTCCACCTTCATAGCCATGTGTACCATATATACACATAATACACTCTTATCAATTTACATGTAGCCAATCGACATTTAATACATGGATAGTTACAGACTTAGGGTTAGACCACATAGTCATATGTAATGTGGCCATACAACTAATATTGTATAGTCCTTTATAGTGGTCTGACATACGTTATACCAAATTTTGGCTATGCAAAGAGAGGTTTCCATATCATTAGGATACATTCATCTTAATAGTAAATAGTTGGTCAATACCTTATTTGACCAATCATTAGGTATCTGTACATGTCAAATGCATAACTATTAATTCCATAACCTATGATAACTAAATGTAGCAATACCTGGCATACTATCCTAGGTATTGCTACAACCATACTTAGATGGGTAGGTAATAGCGCCCATACTACTTATGGTTTAGTATGGGTGCTATTACCTACCCATCTATGCCCTTATATGCTATACCAACTCTAGATTTAATAAGCATGTAATGTTATAGGTATACAATCATGTATGCATATGGAATGATTTTACATGCAATTTATACAGATTATGCACCTATCACAGGGCATAGATGGGTATAATGTTGTAAGTTTATGCCATCGTAAATGTGAGTAACCATCTAGAAGGTGTGTTAATGGGGTGTATGAGCTATGCAGGTGGGTTATACCATCCCAATTTAGCACAAAACATAGATGGGTAGTATACATATGTTATATATTGGCTAGCATTCTCTTTGGTACGTTATCATAACAAAGATAAGGTAGACAATATATGGGTCACTCAGTATATCATCACCATATCCACACTCAATCTTTCATATTAGTATTATGGGTCATATAGCCTGGTTATGTGATAGGTACACATAATCCAAGTTGTATGACCCATAATGTATCCAATTTTATACATTATCAAACTAGTCTTAGTGGCTTTGATAAGTTAGGCACATTGCAAATACACATACTAGATATTCAAAAACCATCATTATGTGTGTAAACATAGCTTGGTTGATACCCACATGGTACCCTGTTATACTCAACTCTATGGTTACTTGGTTACATCCTATCATATCATATGCACTTACTATATAGTGAGGTGTCATGACTATGGGTGGGTAATTACATTATGTTGGTCTTAATGCCATACAACGTATGGCATTAGGTATTTGTACATGACCCATGCATATAACCAACCAATAGGGTATATTCTACTAGTATGTGCGTACTATTACCCTTACATGACATGTGGTACTGGGTACGAGGCAACTCAAATGTGGTGACTAGTTGTATATGTAATTCCTCAATAATTCAACCTCAATAAGTACTTATTACACAGATGACATTCCCACTTATGGTACAACATCCCATATGTAATTATTTGTTCATATACCAACCACCTATTTGGGTATTATGTATGCATTACTAGTATTATCCCAATATGTGGTTATTAGTTAATGATACAAGAAGCCATGTTAGCAATGGAGATCAAGGTGCCACATGCCAAGACAAGCTTACTTTACCAAACGGACCTATTACAAGGCCATGTGAAAGAAGGTTTAAACAAGCACTTCAAGGGTTGTCACCTTACATCTCACCTTGATGACAATGCCGAACCATCCATGAAGAATTCAAGTGGAGTAGTCAAGTTTGGGATTCTTCTAGAGAGGGCGTGTGGAGGGGCTAATACTTAGCCAAATTTCAAGACAAGTTCAATTATTCTTATGGGCTTAATATAATACATTCAGCTTGTTATTTATCTTTTATTTATTAGGGCCAAAAGACTTGTTATGGACTAGATATTTATTTGTAAGCTTGCCTTAGTTTATTTTACGCCTCCATTAGGCTAATTCTGCCCTTAGGTTTATTTAAGTTATTTTGGTCTTATTTAAGTTAGTTTAGCCCAATCCTAAGTGGATTAGGATCAACTTGCATTATTGGGCTATAACTCCTAAACTAGTTAGGATTATGCTTGTTTTTAGCATTAAATGGGTTTATAACCTATTCCTTTTAGGGTTAGGAAGTGAGCAAGGGTATAATACCTTATTTTATCTTTGTAAACTTCAGATTAGTTGATTAATTAAATTCAGAGATATTCTCTTCAAGAAAGGATTGTTCTTCTTATTATTACTTCAAGGATTACATCACTTATCAAGGTAATAACTTATGGTGTGTTCAATTCTTCTGTTTTCTTTGGGTTTGGGCCTCAATTTCATATAATTGGTGTTTGAACTAGTATGTTCTTAGAATAGAAAGATTGGGGATTTGATTCAGTAGGATTAGGGGGTTTCAAGAACCTTTTTTTCTTGGAGTTTCCGTATCAGTTGGTGTCAGAGCGTTGGCTTAATTCTATTGAACTTGTACATATCTTTCATTTTTTTCTTTGTTGTTTCCTTAGAATTAAATAAATAAAATTAGGTTTTAATTACTTGGAATGCATATGCCATAATTGGTTCTTTATGTTCTTGTTTCTTTAAAAAAACATTAGAAAGAAAAGAAAAGAAATTTCAAGATTGATCAAGAAACATCCAAGACTGTGAATCTAAATCTTTGTTTGATCTTTCATTCAAAAGTTGTTCTATTCATTCAAGATTCATATATATTGTCTTTCTTTCATTCAAGAACCTATCAAGAAACGTTTTCTTTGAATCTTTTGTTCAATTTTTGGAATTTTGGCAGATTGGGATTAAAAAATTAATAATTTGGTCTCGGTTTTGGTAAGTTTGTCATATTATTATTTTTTGTTTGCTTTTTTTGTTTCTTGGTTTATTTCTTTTCTTGGTACCTATCTTTGCTTCTCTATATTGATTTGAACAATTGTTGCACTCATAATTGTTCAATTGACACAAGAATTGTTACCTACACTACCCTTCATCAGTGTAATGGCACTTTGATTTATTTTTCGTCTATACAGTATTTTGCTTCTAGATTTGTTTCATCTATTCTTTTTCTTTGTTAAGGTCGTTATCTTTATGCTTCTACTTGAACTTGTTGCTTGTTGATTTCCTTCATCTTGTTGAAGTGATCCTGAAGAGTAACAATAAAGGAGGCACTTTAGTGGAAAAAGGCAAGAGTGTGAGATTATATAGTGACAAAACCATATTATTGGTAAAACACGAGTGAGAAATTATGTTCTAAAGAGAAACACATGAGGGAGTGTTGTGAGGCTTCTAACATTTTCTTGCAGGAGCTAATCATGTCTCTAATAGCAATAAAGATGGAAACAATGATGGGAGTGAAGAATACCAACGAAATACATTCTTTACTCTTGAAGCAATGCAAAATCAATTCAAGAGAATAGAGACTATATTCCTTGAAGTCAAAGACAAGTTTGAGCAGCAAGATAGAAACTTTGAAAGACAAGATAGGCTTCTCAGAACTATTCAAGCTGAATCTTAAGGGAATAATGGGACAAGAAGAAGAGAGAACCCTCCAACTCATAATCATTATCACTATAAGGAGGAGCAAGATGAAGATGGATTTGATGAGAAAGAGTGGTATGGAGGCCGAAACAATGCAAGAGGTAGTGAGGAGATAGAGCCAAAATAGAGGTGGTTATAGAGGAAGAGTTGAAAGAGGCAGAGAGGAGGAAGAGACTGAAAAGGTAGATTAGAAACATTGGCAGCATCAAAATGAAGATGCCACCATTTAAGGAAAGAATGATGCAAATGCCTACTTAGAGTGGGAAAGGAAAGTAGAGATGATATTTGCCTACCACAACTATTCTAAGGAGAACAAGGTGAAGCTGGTGGCAGTTGAGTTCTCTGATTATGCTACTATTTGGTGGGATCAATTGATTGTGCCAAGTTACTACTATAGGAAGTTGCATCAAAAACTCTAAACATTGAGGCAAGGCATGAAGATCGTGGAAGATTACAATAAGGAGATGGAGATAGCTATGATAAGAGCTAACATAGAGGAGGATAGAGAGGCTACAATGGCTCAGCTCCTTGCTGGTCTAAACAAAGAGATAGCCAACGTGTTAAAGCTTCATCAATACTTGGAGTTGGAGGACATAGTAAACATGCTATGAAGATTGAGAAGCAATTGAAGGGAAAAAAAGCTTCAACAAGAGTAACACCTCAGGACCTTCAAATTCTTGGGGTCCTAAATGGCCCAAGAAGGAGGAAAAGAGCTAGGATAAGTCCTATGATAATAAGGACAAGTCCAAGGAAAAGTGGACAACCTCTAAAGATGCGCCTACATCTAATGATCAAAATCCTAGCACTAAGCAAAGAGACATCAAATGCTTCAAGTGTTTGGGTTCAGAGCATAAGGCAAACTAATGTCCCAATAAGAAGATCATGTATTTGCAAGATGGGGTAATTGAATAAGAAGATAGTGACAGAGATGATGTGCCTGAGTTGGAGGATTGCACTGATGAAGAAGTTGAACAACCCAGGCTGAAGAACTAGTAGTTAGGCGAGCACTCAATGCACAAGAAAAAAATAGAGCTTGATGAATAAAGGGAGAAGATATTCCACACCAAATGTTTAATTAAGGTTAAGATATGTAGTTTAATAATTGATGGAGGTAGTTGCATCAATGTTGCAAGCACGATTTTGTTTGAGAAATTGGGGCTACCTCTCATTAAGCACTCTAGTCCTTATAAGTTGCAATGGCTTAATGAGTGTGGAGAGGTTAGGGTGAACAAGCAAGTGCTAGTGGTGTTCTCAATTGAGAGATATTCTGATTCAGTGTTGTGTGATGTAATTCCTATGCATGCTGGTCATTTACTATTGGGGAGACCATGACAATATGATAGGTGTGTAGTGCATGATAGATTTAAAAATAGCTATTCATTCAATATGATAGGCGTGTAGTTGAGACTTGCAAAAGCCATGGAAGAACATAAACTTGGAGAGGCCGAGAGTTTAAAAAGAAAAAGAGGCCATTCAAGGAAATAAGAACAAAGGCCCAACAGAGAGTAAGTGTACTAGTGAGCAAACAAAAGAGAGTAGTGCAATTGAAAAAGGAGAGAAGAGTGAAAAAAAGTGGAATAAAAAAGAGTACTTTCTTTGGAAATGAAAAAAAGTTGAGGAAGGTCATGTACATGCAGAAACCATTGGTTTTGCTTAGGTATAAGGAGTTGTTTTATAATGAGATTGACGTTGACCCTTCTTTGCCTAATGTAGTGAAACTTGTTTTGTAGGAATACTTTGATGTCTTTCCAGACGATTTGCCCAAAGGATTACCACCATTGAGGGGCATTGAACATCAGATTGATTTTGTGCCAGGAGTTCTAATGCCAAACTGCTTAGCCTATAGGAGTAATCCTGAGGAGACAAGAGAGCTTCAAAGGTAAGTGAAGGAGTCGCTTGAGAGGGGGCACGTGAGAGAAAGTCTAAGCCCATGTGCAGTTCCAGTGCTATTGGTGCTAAAGAAAGATGGAACTTAGCATATGTGCATGGATTTTAGGGCAATAAACAAGATAACGGTAAAGTATCGCCACCTCATTCCTAGGTTAGATGATATGCTTGATGAGTTACATGGTGCCTGTTTCTTTACAAAAATTGATCTCATGAGTAGTTATTATCATATTAGAATGAAAGTAGGGGATGAGTGGAAAATAACCTTTAAAATAAAATATGGTCTATATGAGTGGATGGTCATGCCCTTTGGTTTGACAAATGCACCTAGCATTTTCATGAGATTAATGAACCATGTTTTGTGTGATTTTATTGGCAAGTTTGTGGTTGTATAATTTGATGACATCCTGATTTATAGCAAAAGCCTTGATGAGCATTTTATGCATTTTAAATCTGTACTAGAAGCACTTAGGCGTGAGACTATATGCTAAACTTAAAAAATGTTCTTTTTTTGTAGATAAAGTAGTTTTCTTGGCTTTGTTATTTCTTCCCGTGGTACACATGTTGATGAGGAAAAGGTTAAGGCTATCAAAGATTGACCTACTCCTAAGTCAGTTAGTGATGTGCGTAGCTTTCATGGTTTAGCTAGCTTTTATTGGCATTTTGTTAAAGACTGTAGCACTATTGACTGAAATAATTAAAAAGGATGTTGGCTTTTAGTGGAATGAGGCATAAGAACTGGCATTTAGTACTTTAAAAGATAAATTGTGTTTTGCACCTGTTCTAAGTTTGCCTAACTTTAATGAAGCTTTTGAAATTGAATGTGATGCTTCCGAGATAGGTATTGGTGCTGTTTTGATACATGGTAGATGTCCCATTACATAATTCAGTGAAAAGCGTCATGGGCCACAGTTGAATTATTCCACTTATGACAAAGAACTCTATGCGTTGGTAAGAGCATTGGAGACGTGGCAGCATTATCTCTGCCCAAAGGTGTTTGTGATCCATTCTGATCATGAGTCATTGAAACATCTAAAGGGCGAAGGTAAGTTGAATAAGAGGCATGCGAAATGGCTGGAGATCATAGAGACCTTTCCATACGTGATACAATACAAACAAGGTAAGGAGAATGTAGTTGTTGATGCACTTTCAAGAAGGTACACTTTAATCACGGCTTTAAGTTCTAAATTGCTAGGGTTTAAGTACATTAGAGATTTGTATTCTTTGGATTCTGATTTTGGCAATGTGTTTCTTGCTTGTGAGCATGCTGCATTCCAAAGATTTTATAGACATGATGGCTATCTGTTTAGGGAGAACAAGTTATGTGTGCCCAAATGTTCTAGGGGTGAAGTCCTTGTGCGTGAATCACATTGTGGGGGTTTGATGGGTCATTTTGGGTTCAAAAGACATATGAAATACTTTGTAAACTTTTTTTATTGGCCTAACATGAGAAAAGATGTTGAGAAAATTTATTCTAAGTGTGTCGCACATTAACAAGCGAAATCTAAGCATCCGTGGATTGACATATCTATGGACTTTGTTTTAGAGTAGCCTAGGACAAAAAAGGGTAAGGATAGTATATTTGTAATAGTAGATCGGTTTAGTAAGATGGCAAATTTCATTACAAGTCATAAAACTGATGAAGCTATAAATATTACTGGGTTGGTTTTTAGGGATGTTGTGCATTTGTATGGTGTTATTAAGACTATTATTGCTTACCGTGATGGGAAGTTTTTGAGCAATTTTTTTCGTGTTCTTTGGAGTAAGCTAGGTACTAAAGCTTTGCTTTCTACTACTTGCCATCCTCAAACTGATGGACAAACTGAAGTGGTGAATAGAACTTTAGGTTTTCTTTTGCATGTTGTGGTTAGTAAAAATCTTAAAACATGGGAAGAATGTTTGCCATTAGTTGAATTTGTATACAATAGGAGCATAAATTCTGCTACTAGTTATTCACCTTTTGAGATTGTTTATGGTTTTAATCCATTAACACCTTTAGATTTGCGTTCTTTACCTTTACGTGAGATAACTAGTGTAGGCGGACAAAAGAATGCAGAATTGGTGAGCAACATTCATGAGAAGGCAAGACAACACATAGAATTCACGAAAGTTAAACGTGATGGTATGGTTAATTAGGGTACCCATGTCATAGACTACATAATTATACCCATGTCATAGACTACGTAATTATGTAAGTGTATATCCTAATATGTGTGCATAACTATGGTCTATTAATTATGTGCTAGGCTATATGGGTGGTGAGATATTTCCATGATATTGTTATATGGATAATACTTACAGATTGTACATATACCATCTGTAAGTATTATACTTTAATCCATATATGACAAGCCTATATGGGTGGTATATGCACATTGACATAGTTATTATGTAACATATACCATGATTATAGATACATATTACATCTAATCCCATGTCACCCATTATATGGCTATATAACACCATGGAATATTATACATCATTAGTATGGACATAAGGTCACACCAGTACATCATATCCCTGCCAGGTTGTGTTATTATATCTAGACATAGCCCACTCAGTTTTGGTGGGATAGCACATGCCCATAGACTATTATGTTCTATTTAAAATACATAACAGTGTATGGTATGAAACATATCACATCTCAGATCATAGATACTTAATGGGCACTACCACAAATGTATGACTATAATATGTATGAACTAGTAGGTATGCCTCATTTGGGGAAATATTACCATCCCTGTATGGTAATATTACCCAAAAGAAGTAGGCCCTTATACATGTATCACTAATACCCTAGGGTAATGGCCCTAGGGTATTTATCTATACCCACATATGGGGTACAAAGGTTTTGTGAAGGATGTAATGGTCAAGAGTAATGATTGGGGGTATTCAGATACACACAAATGGCCAAATAATACACATATGATATATTTAGATGATATGGCTATATATAAAGAACAAATTAGAATGTGACATGCAAATGGATTTAGGGTAACCCTATAGTATTGAGGGTTGCCCTATAGTAAATACACCATAAATCATAACATAGTATATTATACTAACATTGATACAAAGTGATAAGTCA
>JANQBM010000009.1:20369832-20396445 GCA_025594535.1 Erythroxylum domingense | reverse complement strand
CAACAAATTAATCAAAATTAACCCCAACATAAACTAATCATATGCTTACTAGAAAGAAGAGGATCGGGATCCAACAGTAATGTTTAGTGCTACATTCCATGTATCTAATTTATCCCTCTTTGATACTACAGATTCGAGGACGAATCCTTTCGAGGAGGGAGGGAATGATGGAGAATCATGGGCATGTGAAAGACCAAAAGACAAGCATACATTGTGTGATCTGCCTCAAGGAAGCCTAGAATATGATTTGCATGGACATGAGCTTGCAAAAGGAGGGGTTAGGAGCTAAAATTGGATTAGATTTGAAGTCTGAATGCTCAAGGCAAGGGGCTAAATGAAATTTCCATATCAAAGGCCTAACATTCAAGCATAATGTTCCTAAATATCCATTACAAGATGTTGGAGGTCCAATGACAAGAGCTAGGGTCAAAACAATGAAGCAAGCATTGAATTGTTTGATCCAAGACCTTCAAGAGATAGAACCCATGTTGTTTAGTCAAATTTGATCTCATAAAGGTCCAAGAGGCATTGTCTTACTCCTTGAAGCCCAACGTGAAGTGTCCAAAGGTCCACATAAAGTCCAATTGGGAGAACTCACTTAAAATACCATGTGATAACCATGTACCGCTTAAAAATAAGGAGAAGAACGTGATCTATAAGGTCCATTATATTCAGATCATGTTTTAATTAGTTTCCTTTTTGTTTTCCTTGAAAGATGGTCATCTAGTCAATACCTTTCTAAGGTTATTTATTTCCCTCTAGGGATTGATTTGATTTCTTCTTTAGGACATTAAGTTAGGAAGTTTTCTTATAAATAGGCACCCTCTATGTACTTTGGAAGGGAATTTTCATTTAGAAATATTATTGAGTATTATTGGGAGAATTCTTGCTTGCTTTGTATTCTTTGAGAATAATTGACTTATTGAAGGAGTGGTCTTCCTTTGTGGCATCCCAAGGTTAGAGTTCAAAGAGATAAGTTCTCTTACAAGCTGTTTGGTTGAGCGTAATAGAAATTCTATTACCCTCTTATTCCTACCTATTACTTATTCCTTTGTTTGGTTTATTTTATGATCCATAGAATATCATTCCTAAATATTGCGTATTCTTTAAATGGAGGAATAGCCAAAGACACCCCACTCCCTCTTTACCTATTCGATGCAACTGGGAATAACCTCAACACTCCCTCTTTCTTTTGGACAACCCATACTCGTCCATTTTCACGCAGACCTTACTCATCTGACGCAACTTTACCTATCTTCACGCAAACCTCTCTCACCTCACTCACACAGTATCTCCTATCTTCAAACAACACCTCACTCACGTAGCACTCTCTTCATGCGGGCAGGCGAGCGTCTCTTTATCTTCAAACTGAAGAGGTAGGTATTTGTTACGGCCTTTTCATTTAGCTGGATATGGATTCTTGGGTATGTGTGTGTGTCAGTGTTTGTGCATTTAGATTGAGCTATTTTTGTGTGTTGATGAGAGGTGTTCTTTGAACTTTCTACAGAGAGGTGGGGTGAAGTGAGGGGGTCGACACTTTGGAAATTGAAATTTGGGTTTTGAGAAACCAAAATTTAGGTTTTGAGTCCCTCTTTCAGTTAGCAACACTGGGTTTTGTCTTTTTCCTTTTTTTTATTTTGTTGTTGGGTTTTGAAGGGTTTGGAGTGTTGGCTTCCGAAGATCTGAATATGCGACAGTATTGGACATATATTGCAAGTTTTATTTTTTAATCTTTTATCTGTTTCCCAATTATAAAGTTTGTAGTTTTGATGTTTGTGGGGCTTTAGCATGGTGTGTTCTCAAATGGGTTTTCAGTTTCAAGTGTCTTGAGCATTCTCTGATATCGAATTTGGGTGTGGTAGTAGATGTGAAGAATAATGATAAAGCTAATGTCATAAGATTGAAACATTCAGTCACTGAGTAGCGAAGGAGGAGCAAGATCAATGAAAGGTTTGTCACTTTGTTTGATTTAATAATTGTTAAGTTATACCGACGGTACTTAGTTGTTTTTGCACATGCAAATACTATGTTTTGAGTTTCTCTCAAAATACTTCGATTTCTTCCTTTTACTTTTGTTTGTCTATAGTTGTTCAAATTTTGTTATGCATATGCTTCAATCAATAGGGAGAAATAGTAGAAAAGTTACTTGTCAGTTTGTTAACTTTTGAATATTTTGTTGTATCTTTGTTTGCAAAAATCATCTGCTAATTGAGTGTATCATCGCAGTCTACATGTTCAATGTAACTTGTAAGCAAAAGGGAACAACTTTCAACATGATACTTATTGTACATACCAAAATTGTACACGTTAAGGACTCTACATAGATTTTCAATTTTGAACTCTCTTTTACTCGCATTGTGATATTTCATGTGTCAAATATGGTAATACTTTACTTGTCTGTGTGGTGAATATGTTGATCAGATAATCCAATTTAAGATTGGCCTGTCAACTATTGATATGGATGTGAGACTGTCTGTGTTTCCGTGTATGATCGATAATGATCAAAATGAAGGGCTCTTGTTAACGGTAAAACATTATTCAGTGTTCAACCATTGCAAAAATGCATATTCGTTGGATCCAAACTAGTTGACTGAGCATTGGCTTTTGTCTATAGGTGATTGAATGTGTCCAATATTGAGGAGCTGTGGTTACTGCTGATTGGTTTTGGTCAATAGTGTGTTTTTCCTATTCGGCATAGGATTAGTTTGGAAGTGTCAATCTATATGGAAGTCAAAAATTAAGCTATTGCCTTGTTTAATTCCTCATATTCTCCAAGTTTTTCCTGTAATTTGGAGTTAAGCTATAAGTTAAAAACAACTTTGATTTTTTTTTATAAGCCAGGTTATTGAACAACTGACACAAGCACTTTAGAGTGCTAGTGTAGATTTGTCGCAATCCAAAATCTCAGTGCAGATTGATCTAGGAAAGCGGGCAAATAAAGGGCTGAGCTTTGGAACTTCTACTGCTAGGGTATGTTCACCAAAATTTTGATATTGCTGGAAGAACTTTTGTAAAGTTCAACAACACCATGACAACTTCTGAATATTCTATTGCTCTCTAGGATCTTCAAAATCTAACCCCCGGAAATCAAGCAGCACATCTCAGGAACTTGAGAAGTGGAGTGGACTTGGATCAAGCACAGAAGCAGTTAAAGACACAAGATTAGGATGGTTTCTATCTAGTATTCACTTTTTTCTTGTCTAATTTCTTCTTTTCTTTACTCACCTTCAAAATCCATGTCCTCGTTGGTGTATTGTATATGTTGTTCCTGAGTTTCCTGTATTCCCTTGTGATCCATTTGATGCAATGATTAATTGGTTTATAGATTTTCTGTGGACTTCATCATTAGATATCTAGTAAGGATATGGAATCTTGGGGATTACCTTAGATGACCCTCAACAGCCTTAGCAATGTTTCCTTCACAAGCAGGAATAAAAGCATCACTTTCTAACAAAAAAAAGATAAGTGTCCATTTCCAAGCTACTATTTGGTTCTTAAAAGAATAATGCTTAAGAAAAGTGTCAAGAATACTGATTCTCTAACATATTAACTCTATAATTAATAATAATAAGAATAATAATTAGTAGAAAATTAATAATAATAATTAATAAGAATAAGAATAATAATAATATAAATAAATTTAATTAATAATTAGAATTTTTTAAATAATAATTAGAATAATAAAATTAATAATAATAAGGAATTTAATAATAATAATAATAATAATAAATAAATAAATAAATAAATAAAATAAAAATAAAAAATAACAATAGTTGTTAGTAGAAAATTTATAAGAATAATATTAATAATAATAAGAATAATAAATTTAATAATATTAAGAATAATAATAAGAAGAAGAAATATAAATAAGGAATTTAATTATAAAAATAATTATAATTAATAATAATTAATAAGAATATAATTAGCAAAATTAATACTGCTAATAATAATAATAATAATAAGAATAATAATAATAATAAGAATAATAATAATAATAATAATAAAGAAGGATAACGATAAGGATATTTTGGTCTTTTTGTTAGTTATTCCTTTGTCGTTCCAAGTTTATATTTTCAATCCAAACACTGGCATAAAATTGCTTATCTATTCCATTTCTTGAACCAAACAAAGTAATACCCATTCTATTCTATTCCTTATCATTTCTATTCCTAAGAATAAATATTTTATTCCTTATCTATTCCATTCCTTGAACCAAACAGCCCATTAGGATTCTTTCCATTGACCAGCATTCTTGCTAGGGTTCTAAGAGACAAGTTCTCTTATGTTTTATTTCTATCTTTTCAATTTTGTTTCTTGTGATTCCATGTGTGTTTGATTCTAGTTGTTCCCGGGCATAGTTCCATTTTGTTAAAGGTTCTCTAGGACAAGTTCCTATTGGGTCTCCCATCATACATATGTGGTATACAACCATGGTCATAGGTCTCACATCCTTTATAACCATGCGTATGTATACACAGTGTTTGTTACAATTTAAGCTATGCATTAATTTTATCTCCAGTGGGCTTATCTGAGAATGGTGAGAACAGAGCTCCCGTAAGTGTTGTATATAACCAGATATGTATACGAATATATACCATGTCCATATAACACTGAAAATGGGCATTTGGTTGTACAATACCCATTATGGATATCTATCATGGTATGACTAACAATGGATTACCACATCTGAGAATTATAACCTCACTATAATACTGGCACATGTTTATAGTAGTGTGGTAACAAACAATATCATGCCCTTGGATGTAAATGTGGGCACATAGTACAAGGTGATATATTAATTACCTAAATGATAGGATGCTTGTTATAAACATGTGCCAGGCTTGGGTGTCACTAATGGTATATAAGGATGGGTACATGTTTGTAATGTTAGGGTCGTACACCATGCATAGATTACACATACACCATGCATAGATTACACATGAGTAATCCATGCATGGTGTATGACCCTATCATTAGTAATTAGTATGATGGTCTGCCATTGATATCAAAGTTGGATGAAACCTTCATACTAAAGACTTAGTTAGTGGTAGTGTATAACCCATGTATTGGATGTACTAGGTAATTACATCCAATACACCATAATTAGGCTTTGAGTTAATATGGTACATTAGTGATCCATGGGTATATACAAGTAATGGAGTTGGAGACTACAATAACCTAAGTTGAGATACCTGGCTATTATGTACATGTTTATGATGTGTATAAACATATACCATATGTTTGGTATATGGCATAAAACATACTCTATATGTAGCAAACCCCACTACTATAGGTTTCATATCGGGATACGTTGTCTTAAGAATCTAGGTCTCCTATCTCGTACTTGAAAAGTCAGATTATATTTTTGGATGAATTTTGCAAACTCAATGAGTGAACCATCATTAATGATCTCACTCTAGGTTACACAAAAATATCATACAACCAATCAAATTCACAACATTTCACATCACAGTAAGACATAATAAATACCATACACTTCTCATACCTTCCTTAAGAATTTGTACAACCCAATCAGTCACATTATCATGACATATCAATATAACATCACAACTTCAAAAAGAATTCACAAGCATATGTTTCATAATCATAAATATACAAATGTAGAAGCATATGAGACTCTAGATTCGGTATTATTTGTTATGACCAAGTGCCTTTTGGATACAGAAACAACTACTGGACCATTAGACTCAGTTACAAATAGAAATCACGGAGCAGAGCTTTACATGCAGAATACTGAGCTTATAGCTCTTTCAGACTGGCTACTCTAATCACAATGCCTTTATCTGCACATACATTTTATGAAATGCATCAAATAACATAATATGCCAGAATAGCATTCACTTATAAAGTATAGACAGAATCTTATAATTTATCGAACCTTAGTCCGTCATTCAACTTTCATTGAGCATTCAAAATTCAGTTGCAAACATATGCCATTCAAATTTCAAATGCAAACAGAACATTTCCAATACATTCCCAACTATCAAACTCCTCAGACTATTAAAGCCAGAATTCACATACAGATCACAAGTAGTTTAATAATTGGAAGTTAAACAAAATCAATCAATCCGAGGAAGATCATCTAAGTTGACTCACAAATGCTCTCTTTCGCTTATTGCCTTGAAGTCCCGGCAATGTCTAGATGCTATCGTTCAATGTGTTCCTTTAAAACATATCATACATACACATATCACAATTTTGCACAAATATTAATTTATTTATGCACATTCATGTATACTGAATACGTGCAATGCATGTTCATGACAATTTCGGGTTCCTTATCATTATTCTTGTCACAATATTCATTCATATATAAATACTCAATTTAACCATTCAGACTTGTCTAAAAACATACTTTTGGGTCTACTTTGCATGATTATTATCATTAGTAAAGTGAAGTAATTTGGCAACACTTCCTTTTGAAAAATTGTTCTCCCATGTCTTAATTTTTGAATGACACCAAAATCATAGAATTTGATTCAGTATTTTGTGAGTTATGCTCACAATACCATAGACTATGTAGATTTGAACTTTTGGCTAGTACATGATCATACCCTCAAAGGTGTACAACTCATATATCTCAATTCCCATATCCACAAATTATAAACGTTATACCAATCAAAAGCTAAAAGAATAAACTAAAACCTTTGTGAAGACACCTTTGTCTAATTCGGCTTCTATCAACATAATTTATTCAATATTAACAGGACATGATTTCTATCTCGGGTAGTACTACAGTCTTAGCCAAGACTCAATTTCAAGCCAGATTTTGAAAGGATTAGAGATAGAATTAGAATTCGACTTCTTCAAGAAAGTTGTATCCATATAACTTTACTTTAATCTAAATGAAGAATCAACTCATTTAAAAACCTAAAGATGAAGATATACTCAAAATACCGAAGCATGTTCAATGAAAATATTCCAGTTCACTTCCTCATTTTCATCCTAAATTCATCAATGAAATCTTTCCCGAATGACTTCAGATGGATCTAAATTTTCATGGAGAGGAAGAAAAATGTGTTAGGAATCTATTGGTTTAAGTTTAAAGTCATTTTAAGGTTGGATGAAAAAGTTATATCCAAAAGAATCAAAGTTGTTTAGTAAAAATACTCTAATTCATATGCAGACTTTAAAAAAGACAAAACAAATTCTTACATACAAACCATCACCTTCTTCTTCCTTTCCTCTTTTATCCGAAATTCACATACATTTTAATATCAAGTTCACTCCCATTTTCTAGATTACTTCACCACAAATACAACATCATTCCATATTCATTGACAAACCAATTTGTTTTCATGAAATCATCAAACTCTAATCAATTGATGAAACCTCTTCAACTACATAATTTCATTCATGAAACCTATCCTTTTCCATAACATGATATCCTTTTTATCAAACACTTCATTATCAAAATTCTATTATTTTTACTTTAGCTTCAGATCAGTAACATCAATACACATTTCAAAAATTCATGATTGATCATAAACCCCAAAACAATACCTATTCCATATTTTTTTTCATATCACATGTTCTGAAAATTTGTTCCAGATTTTCTTAAGCAGATTTTGGGTCAGATTTTTATGACAATTTTGACCTAGACAACGAGGTATTTAGGCAATCCCTTCTACTAAACAAATGTTTCACAATGTCTTAAGTGTCTAATGACATCAATTTCATGTATTTTGGTTCAGCCTCGTGCAAGTTATAATAAAAAATCTATAGACTGTTCCCAAACTTTGACAAAACACAAATTCCAACTTCAGGCCACATTCCAAGACTCTTAATGACAGAGTTCAAATTCTATTCCTTCATAAAAAAATGTATCCCCATGTCTCTTGTTTACTCTGAATCAAACTCCATCCAATTTGGATATTCACAGATCAAGTTATGTTCTAAATACTGATGTATGTTCAGTAAAACAATGCATATGACATGCTCCACCTTACTTCAATCTTTCATCTTGTTAGGCATATCACCGAATCTGCTTCTTCCTTCACCACCCACACATGCATCAACACCATTCACGTATGCATTCATTTATCTTCCTACACCACTCATGCATGCACCCATTTACAAACATTAAAACATCATTAAATTGTCATTTACACTACCCATACAACTTAAAGCAATAAAACATCACTTACTTGATTCACACTTCAAATCCTCCAGCAAAAATTTTAGAAATGGGGAGAGCAAATAATGGGCTTCGGTGATGGCAAAGCAAGAAGGAAGATGGTGTGTTTGGTGGAGACAAAACAAAGGAGCTGCAGAAAGTTTCTTACTCAAATATGACTTAGGTGGCTTCATCATACAATGCCACATGTCACCTTTGCATGTAATCCATTTGTCATCAATATAAGGCTACCACTTATCACTTAGTAATTTATCCAATTGTAAATTTTTAATAGGTCCATTTGTCACACTTCTATTTGTCTCTTATTTCTATATTTTTCTAGTCCAAATTACCTCAAATTTTTTATAAATCTCCAAAATATTCGAAATGTCTCCAAAAATACGAAAACAATTCTATTATACACCAAATAATTTTTCAAGACAATTAATCCATAATGCACCAAAAATTTCAAAATAATAACTATTATCACCAAATAAATTTTCAACATAAATAATCAACAATTCACATTTTATTCGCATTGATACATCAATCATACCTGAAAAATGTCAAAAAATGCATTTTACAATTATTTCATAAATAACAATATTATTCACGTACATGTGTATGACATATAATGGATGAATTGCATTTTTAAATTCTCAATAAACTCATATAAAACATCCAAGGGTTCTAACCCTAATAATGGGATAATGGGATGTTATACTATATGTAATTTATCACCCACCTATATATGTACTATACATTGCTACATGTTATAAAGTGATCCAGTGGTTACAAGTGTACAACCCATGAAATCACCATATCACTTTATGAAATAGGAGAGGTTTTTATAGTTATAATTGCAGTATAAATCACATATCCCAGTTGTATATCCCATCTTACAACCATATTTTAATACGACATATATTTGGTAATTATTGGATGGGGTACTATAAATACCCTATGTATATACATTAAGGTATAATGGCAAGTTATGATGTTTCTCAATTTATTATTTGTTCTAGGTGCTCATATATGCCAGTATCAATCATGTGGCCATATCAACACTAGGTTGATTGACCACTTTATTGATACTGACATATACCCTATAGTTTAGATATATCATCCTAATTACACAGTACCATCTATAAATACAGTATGGGGTTAGGTACCCTATAACAATAACCAATTAATGTGGCCATATAAGGCTTGTACAGTAATACAGGTAGGCTATATGTTAATATTTCTCATATATTTATGGTATGGGCCCATATATATGAGGTATGTACCCATTGGATGTGTTATAGGGTTATGTGTAACAATACCACTCATATATGTATGGGTCAAATGCCAGTCCAGGCTATATGACCCGTACATTAGGTAGCCATTACAAAATTGATATACATCTACATTGGTAATGTTTCATGTAATACAGTATGAACTTGGTATTATGCTATATAGGGAAGACATGTTTCCAACATAATAGACTATCTCATATGTACACTAACATTACCATGGCTATGTGGTACCTAGCCATCCTTGATTTGGTAGGGGCTCCATAATGCACTGAATGGATACCAATATACATACAATGGTATGAGACATATGTATACAACCATTCACTATAACAATGGTAAATAGCCGTATACATATTGGACCCATCCCATTTGTAACACATCACATAGTACTCCAACCAATTATAAGTCACTACCATCACACTACATGATATCAGACATATAAAGTATACCATAACCCAAGACACATATATGATATTATGTAATATCTGGGTGACATACCCCTGGCATGGGCATAATACTTGTTCATGTATTTAGGGTTGTGTATACTCATTATATGAACAGGACCAAAAGGACTGTTAGAATTGTTGGTGTATAATGATACAGGGTATCATTAACCTTGGTACACCATGGTTATAGTAACATTGATATGGGTATTATATAATTCAACAATAGTATACACAAACATCATTACTATATTTTCCATCATAGTTGTGTAACCATAATGATAACACGCATATATACCTATAACAAGGTCATCTGATGTATATAGTATTTAACATACACAAATGGTAAGTATATGGGTGTAACTGTACCTACATCCAATCTTCATGACTATGATATTGAGTACTTATATAACCATGGGTTATATATACCAATATCCTAAATACATGTAGCCCATAGTGGGTGGCATAATCCATGGGTTAGTACAGTTAGGCTTGGTATAACCAATTGTATACCGTATAGGTATAGGTATAACCCACAATACTTACACATAATGACCACTTCTATAAACAATTTACCTTTATTATATGCCTACATATGGCAGATATACCATAACTTAGAAGACAATGTGACATTATACTAGTGGATACATGGCCAATCACATTACCATTTATGTGGAGCCCACAGACTGTCCCTAATGCCATGTATGTCAGTCATGTTTGATGCCAATGGTATGTAGTGGGTGTTACATACTCTATGATATTAGTGGCATTAGGGTAGTTAAATGGCCATATACCCTAATGGTATAATAGAATTCAATTGTTTCATAAAGATATTTACCACACATGCCAGTCACATAATTTATTATAATGAATATTGCAGGCCAATTGGCACATCCATGGTAACCTTATTGTATACAGAATTATTATTACATAATCATGAACACATAACCCATTAGGACTTCATGTCAGTCACATGTAATTGTAGGTTACTCATAGTGAGTGGATATCATGTTTAACCACATTATATTACATACTATTCATGCACAATCCACATGCTCACCAGTAAACATTTGGATATACTTTGGCATGTATGGTAAAATTGTACATAATGGGTTCCTGTGCCATTCACAATATTATAACAGTATTGGTAAGGTATCATCCTATAATTTACCTTATTATAGTATATGGTATGGCCCCAAATTAGTACACTTGTTATGTACATTTATGGGATCATAATACATTATGATGAGGACCCGTATATTATTGTACATATTCAAGATGGGTATACCCCATCTTATGGACATAATACCATACATGCACTAAGTACAAACATAAATCTGATAACTTATGTATAAACCTAAGATGGGGTATACCCATAATTGCCATTAGTATTAAATGAATAATTACTTACAATTAATATTATCTATTAATGGGATCAATTGGGATACCCAGTTTAATACTAATGCCACCCACATGAACCATAACATATTGCAATTGCACAAGGTTTAGCAACTACAATATTAGTTAATTGTACATTTATATGTGGATCTAAATGTTTTGTCAACATAAAGGATTAGATGTCATATGCTCAAAGGCATGGGTAGTGCAATATACAAACAACAATCAAATAATAGTGTTATATAAGATATATCAAAGGTCATAATCATTGGAGTTATGAGATATGCCCTGGTGGTATACATATTACTTGCAATCACATAATAATGATATATCATATCATTGTGATGGGTATATATACCGTGGGTATGTAGGTCCTAAAATATATTGATAGATCACCCGTATTAGTTTGCACCTAATATTGGCTTATCATGTGGTGTGTAATGGTTACCACATATATCAAGGACTTAGTTATGCCTTATAAAGAAACTTGTGATGTTAGGTAACCATAATACATATGTGTAATTTAGTCCTAGATGACCACTTTTGGGTAACCAATGTTAACACTTTAGTTACATGTCATTAAGAACATCTAGGTATTTCATTTCTTTATAAGGTTCCATTACTTTGTAAGGATTATGCACACTAGTTACCCATACGTTCTAGTGGTCATCTAGGATGGATTCCATAAGCCATAATATGGTATTGATAATCATGTGTATGGTCATTCTACTCATGATTATCATGTGCATTTCTGTTACTAGATTAATATTAGTATAGTGTCCATATACATTACACCATACTAACATCTGTAGTATAGTATGGTACCATTTCATAACATATGACTTTGGTATAAGGTGTGTATAATTCAAGCCTTACATAGTGGTAACATATCTTCCAAATAATCACTTATAGGGTACCCATTAATGTGGTTGCATAACTTATATGTCATTTATTACAAGGATATGTCATGATAGGGTATGGTAAGGATATTATTCTAACTGCTTGGACAATTAAGTGTGATGTTTGGAATATGTCACGATTGAATGGCCATGAACTTATCAATATATATTGTAATATATGCATACACTGACATATATGTATCATGTAGTACATTGTATATTAGTGTCCTTATGTGTAACTACCTGATATACCACTCAAAATACAATCAAATATATTGTACAATAGGATATGCATAATATGGGCGGTATATGAGATGATGTGTACCTACAAAGTAGGGTAATGGAAATATGTACATAGTAAGTGTTATATCATGATATCCATCTGTGAAAGAGAGGTTTCCATATCATTATTATGGAGAATGTGGTATGTAAGATAACTCCATGTCTGTAGACATGTATGACCCATGTGTAAAGAGCATCATGATATAACACTCACTATGTTAAGGGTTGCTCCACTCAACTACATGGCATTCCTTTGGGTATGTATATTTGTAAATAGTGAGTGTTATATCATGGTTTGGTAGGTTCTAAACATGTATTATACACTACAACTATAGTATATAATGCATGCATTATAACACGACCATATATATGGGTCATGGTATGTATATACCCTGTAGTGAATGGGGTATGTCATATTATGTAAGTAGATCTCTTATTATGTGTAAGTATATGTGTAAACATACTATTCTATCCTATAATTATGTATGGTTAGGTATACATAATTACATATTGCATGTGTGATACCCAAATAGGTGACTTTATATGTAATCCAACCCATATTACATCTCATATAGCCTTGCACCTATTGAGGCACGTTGCATTACAGATTATCCACCTAGGCATAATAGTGAGTCATAGGTGGATAAGAGTACCAATAATATTATGAGAGGTATATCATATAAGACAGTCCACTGAACGTTAGGAAGAACAGTGGTTACATATACTTGTATCTCTTCAGTG
This sequence comes from Erythroxylum domingense, assembly GCA_025594535.1. NCBI lineage: Eukaryota > Viridiplantae > Streptophyta > Magnoliopsida > Malpighiales > Erythroxylaceae > Erythroxylum > Erythroxylum domingense. Next base: position 20,383,247 of record JANQBM010000009.1, on the reverse strand, counting down.
CCTTCACAATGTTGGGGATAGTGGGACATAATTTTTATGAATATATATTACCATATATGTAACCTAATATAGGATAGACACACATGGATGTATAATAATAGTACATTATAACCCATGAGGATAGTATTGGCATAATGATATTAGATTGTATCTTACAATACTTTATGTCCAGATACTATAGGTAATTATATGTGTATATCCAAGTAATGGGATAAGTCATTGTTTTGGATACCACTAATGGTGCCATATCACATTGTATGCATGCCATATAACTACCTTAATATACTTGTAGTAGGTTATTATTACTGACATATCTATGCCCTGGCATAGGGTATCTGTAATACATGTTATAAACACATTCTTATTAACACTTCGCCTAGTCTAATTGATACACCATGCCATAATATAACTTCATATACAGGTGTGCGTATTTAGTAGGCACAAGGAATGTGTTTATAAGGACACATTCCTTATATTATGTAGGTGTGATACATCATAAGGTGCATTATGTATGATCCTAGGGTCATACATGATTGACTAATAAGATTTATCTGTATACCTCATTGTATGGATATAGTATCCATACATGCATTTACAAAAATATATATAGCAACTCATCACACTACAGTAAAGGTGTAGTAAAAGAGGAATAATATGAGTATGTTGGACTGGTATATAATGCACCTTATATAGTGGGTCACTATGGTCATGCACTCAGTCCATACTTTGAGTGGTCATAGTATAGACTGAGTGCATGACATAGGTTTACTGGTTAGATCAAGTAAAGGATGTAATATGGCCATTACATACGTTACCTGGAACATGTACACTCATTGATGGTATTTGGTACCAATGTATCAGCCATAATACCCAGGGCATAATAATTGATTGAGGTTAGATGACTCAATCCAAATATGGTCTCTTATTATAATATGGCATACCCCATTATACTAATACCACTGTATATACTGTAACCTCAATCATAGTGTAGGTAATGGCAATACGCCTGGTGTATTCCAATATAAAGCCAATAGTATACTCATTACAGTTGATTAGTATCCATCATACTTATTATTATAATATTGCCATTATAACTACACCCATATACCTTATGCCATCCACCATATAAGATAACTCCTATTATATATTATAGGTAGAACAACTGTGTCTGAGCTGGTTTGTACATAATTAGAACACATGTAGTTGAGTAGGACAATTATATGTTACACATAACCTTAAAGTATGCAAATGTGGGTCAATAAGTGTGTATAGATGAGTACCATGGGCCAAATATAAGTCACTATATGATTAGGGTGATATACAATCATTCTGACTTAACATGGCATATTACCACCCACACAAAATTAATATTGCATACTTATATCATATGGTTACATACACACTATGTGGGTCGTGGTATAGTGTTCCACTGGTAGTAAATATACATTTACTTTTTCAATATAATGTAACCATATATCATATGCATGTATGGTTAGTCTGACATTGGATCTATAACTTTGTGAGACCCATATACATCACCTTATAGGTCAGCATGCCCATGGTATCTGGTGGTAGTGCCATTAATGTCAGGTGCCTATGGTATTTGGTGGTACTACTCTTAGTAACACTATACCACGACCCATATAGTATGGTTACCACATAATGTAAGAAACATGAAAGTAATAACAACCTGAGAAAGATGTCAAAGATGTAAAAAGCTTGAGATTCCTATATTGGTTATTATTACTACCTATTTAACCATATCTATGGTCATAAATATTCCATAAATGTATGCAATAATACCATTATGGACAGCAATAATAATAGGATATACAAACAGTCTTGATGGCAACATATATGTAACAATTGTGTGGTAATATCCCTTACAGTAAGGTAATATTATCCATACATATTACTGTTATAAACACTTTATGGGTGTACCTAATACCAGATACATAATGGATGTATCTGTCACATATATATAACTAGGACTACGCCTATGTTATAGTGATCTAAGTGCACCATGTATATGACATTAATATGGGTAAATAGGTATAACATACGTAATATGTACCTACCCCTAATTAATATAACATTACTCTTGGCTTATGCTATATGACATACCTTATATTTACATCACACCAACATGTAAGTGGCTATATATTAATGTTATATGTATGATATAATAGTACCAAGGTGCTATGTCACATTCTGGAGTATTGGCTACATTATGTAGGGACTACTTACCATTCTAATGGGTTATGGTATTACTAGAAAGTTAGTACATATCCTTGGCTTCCATATAATAACTAGTACAACTCAATGTACTGAACTGTAAAGTACATTACCTGATACCAGACATGGTCTAATACCATACTTACTAGTCCACATGAGTACTACTCTGTATATGTCTCAGTTTAACTATGAGATCATATTATTTGCACAAGTATACTGGTTAAAAGGGTGATTATATAATATGAGCACATGGTATCTCACTAGCATGGTATTAGGTGCATATTGTATTGTACATAATTATGTGGATGGCAAGTGAAGATGGGCTTGTTATATCCAAATCCATTGTTAGTAGGTTATGCTACTAAGGCTTGTTTAATATGGTATGTCATGGCCATACCCACCCTGGAATAAATATAGGTATGTATATCAACATTGGAAGACAATCTAAATATAGTCTTATAAATATTATTATGATGAGTTTACCATACATAAGGTTATATTAGTCTGAGTATACCATAGTCCCCATAATTACACAATATGGAGGTGCAATAAATCCGTATGTTTGGAATAATACGGGAAATATATGATTAATACATTGTGAACATCCACTAATTAGGTATCTATATTAAGTGGCTATTAATTCTAGTATAGCCAAGAATGGTATGAGGTACTCCTATTATGGATTGACAATTTTATTAGGGGTACATCATATTAGTTCCTGTCTCTTATTTGATACCCATATCAGACTAAAGCATCTTAATGACTATCCATTGTTAATGTATAGTCATTATGGTATAAATTACACTATACATGTAAGGCCTTGGTAGTTTTAATATTCACCACATAGAAGGCCCCTATCCCTGATATGAACCTTAGGCCATAGATGACTATATGAAGGGCAATATTTATTTATGATATCAAAAATTATGTATGTTGTTAAGTATGTTAATATAGGATAGCATTGTTAGTGGGCATGTGTAACCCTAGTGATTATAATGATAGGGTCATCCCCTTATCTGGTGCATTGGGATAATGGGTATTTTGATATGTTATGTAGATGGTAATTTGGGTACGTATAAGTTGGTACAACCATTTGTATACTAGTGTGTATAGGGTCCCTATATGAATTTAGGCATATATAGTATATGGTCTCATTTAGGTATATGTGCAAAAGTATAGTATATACAAGTTGTTATGTACATGGTAGTTTGGGTATTTAGTACATGAGGTACTAGTATGATAAAGGGATTATGGCAGTGGTAAAATATAGTATACATCCATAGGGTTATCATACAAATCAAGTATTGCCATACACATAATTCATATGGTACATATCACTAACATACCACAGTAGCCCTAGCAAATATTAATGTACAGTATCCAATTGATAGTATTTAATATAGTTCATCCTATACATGCATGTCTTATATCAACCATTGATATAATACATGCATGTATAAGATGCACTGTATTAAATACCTGGTAACTATCCTCACATTGATGTGTACTAGGGTATGCATCCTGGAACTATCCTTACCCCCATACTATTAATGGTACATAACATCAAGATAGATTACAGATAACCATGGATGGCTATCTAAAAACCTTAATGGGTATCCTTTGCTTTTATATCAATGAGGGCATATGGTGTGCCAATGGATTTATACACTTTGGTATTACCAGTTATTATACTACCATATCATATAATCAGTGTGGATAGTTGATATATATGTTTTTAATACACCATGGGTTATGGTAGTATATTTATAGTGAGAAGAGAGAGTTCTTTTTTCTTATAAGAATATGTGTAAAATGACTTATGAGGACCTGACTTTAAACAAAATTATAAGAGTATGAATAATGTGGTAGGTATTGAGGGTATGTTTGGTCCTTGTGTAACACATAGTATGCTCAAAGGCCATTAATATGCTTAAAGGCCATATGGTAGTGAGGTATATTCCAATATATACGACATTGGAATATACCATAGACCCAAGCACATACTGTATGCCCATATAGACCCCAACTTATGTGCCCAAATAGGATGAATGGGTTGTCATCCACTAGATACTTTAGTGTAACCATATGCCATTGATACTGTATGTCAAAATTATACCATAATTATGATATACCTCCCACACGTAGATAATTTACCTATAGAGATATACGACCATACAATAGGTATATGATTTGACTATTGTTGCATATAGTACCTATGGATATCCTATACGTAATGGCCATGTCCCGATTATATATTGACTATACCGTACACAATCTGGTAGTCGCATATTTTATGTCATATACATGCATATGGGATGTATGCATATGTCATATCCTTATTTGGCCAATGTGTATACTGTACATACATCTTATCCATTATGTAGTGCCAAATAAACTAGTGACTAACAAACAACTAATATCTTAAATGTAATGACAGTGTATACAGTGCTAACTAGATTTAGCAAGATCATACTCACATACCTTATACAGGATATTGACTAATGTGTCTATGTCTTATGCTCACTATTGGTTACGTTACAATACCCATGCATTATATGTGCCATATTTGAGATGTAATACAATAGGTCAAATGTTATGGTATTACATTGGCCCAATGTAGTCATAAGACAATGTATGTCAATATACCATAGTAATGCATTATTGGATAGCCATACTCATATTATACTATTATGATATGTAGTTATACATGATATGGTAACTGGAGTACCTATGCAAATGTATACCCACTAAGTATACATATATATATGTAACTTGTAGAGTGTGTAAGTCCACTAGTATATGGTGTTACTTACCATACCAACATATATCTATGCATTATATATTAATAAGTATATACATACATTACTCACATACTGTAATATGGATTCATAACTAATATGATCACTTTAGTTATGAAAGTGGCAATTGACAATGCATACTTAGTGGACTAGGGTACATAATGGGATATATGTGGTTGCATGGACCCAAGGGCATGTAGACATGCCATATACCAATAAATTCCATACACAAATGTTTACTTACACAAATGACATACCCCCATAATTATCCTTTAAGTAACAAGGAATGGATATAACAATATTATTCATCAAACTACACTATAATGGTAAGTACAATATATTAGGTGACTACCATATTGGGATGTATGGTGTACTCATAGATCTAAAAGCTCGAATGTCTATAGTGATAATTTCCATCATAGTATTTATTTTTACCAATATAAAGGTACATACCTATCATAGTAGGTTTCATCAGAAAACCTATTATCATATATGCAAGATCATAGAAAGTCAAATTTGCTAATACATTTGGCAAATTTTCATGGCTACATTTATTATGATTAGGGCCCACATCACTAATACCAGGAGGTATAATTTGGTTATACTAATTATGATACCAACTACAATTAGTTCAGGTACATATAGTACAAGGATCTAACTATGCATACATTATGTAATTACATTATATGACACTAAGGTGCATAATGTAACGGGATGTCTAGTATAATAAACATACATATTTACTCTAGTAATTAAGGATTGTCTGTATAGATAAGCATGGGTGAGTACATCATGCATATGTACAAGTATAGCATAGGATAATCCTTAATTAGTGTTGGTAACCCTTGTATCTGAGTGAGTAATATGGTTATAGTGATTATTTTCATTTCAATTTACTGATAATATGTTTATGGGCAATGTAACACACATGTATGTTCTACTGCATTGTGAGGTTAGACAGTGATATGTATAAATAGTGTTATATGGTTAAAGGAGTATTTATACACATCCCTTATTAAAAAAATGTCCTATATATTTTATCACATGAGCGAGATGTGTGTTTAATTGTAAGTCAACATTATGGGTAGAATAAATAACACCACGTGTTGCTCCAAAAGAGGTATACCAATTGGATATGAATTACATGTCTCTCTCATCCTCATGTGTAGGTGAATTATATTATTACATACCAAACAATGTATCCTATATTCATTAAATTGTATTTATCATGGTAAATAAGGCCATATTACCTTATATAATCCTATGTACTATTCTATTATTGCATTATGTGTACTTTAATACTATTACAGGCATAATTCATGTCTTATTATACATGAATGTGTATGTTAATAGTGAGATGTAAACATTAACATACACATATTCCTCTAACATGTGTTGGGAGTATACATATGTTACAATTTAAGGTGAGCGTATCATATCATATGTATATTATATAGATGATTATGCATGTATGTCATACATACTTTAATCATTCACTAATGAGTACAATATTAGTAGTACTTTGCCACAGGTGAGTGTACTTTTGCCATAGTAGCAAACTATCACAACTACATTTATTTCCATGGGCTGGGTACCATGATGTACCACATGACATGCTTAACATTTTGTACAAGCACGGACATTGTATTGACTATAATCTAATATCATATGTATATATGATATGATGGTATGTTAGTCCAAAACTTTATAATTATTGATAAAGGCTCATGGCTATTTTGTGAGGGCCCAAGTGATCACCAAGGTGCTGTGTAATGCAAATAAGCTCTTAGAAATATGTGGCATATATTCACCCTACATCATGTGTGTTAACAAATAATTGGTATACTAATTACCTTAGTGGCCATTATAATAAGTTGTTAACCATGATCTCTCCTTCTGATAATTGTCAAACTAGTGGATGGAAGTGCTTGTATGTTGCATGTACAGCTCCACGATGAAGATAGGTTAACAATGTACTGCTACTAATAATGTGACCATTTAATATGGTGGATAAGCCATCTTTAAATATTAGGTACCTGCAGCCATATCATCCTAGCCAATGGTACAAGTAATTCTACGAATACCTTCTGTAGAATTGGGTGTAAGGTAATTAGGTATGATGTGGTACACTGTTTTTGTAGAATTTATGTTCAAAATAAAAGTGTAAAACCATTAACACCCAATTCAGATAAAAAATATCAACACTAATTTGGACCATTATTATAGTTACATTCTTGTTGGCTATTAAGAAAAAGGGATGACATGTACGTTAGATAATGGTCAAGTATATTCCATATCCATAGTGACGTATTTAGTATACCAATAATAACAATATCGATGTTACAATGTTGTGAGATTTTGTATGATATATGGATGGCATATGGTATTGACCTACCATTATCCAGAATAAAGTATGGCCACATATCAATATCACCTAAGATACCCATGCTAGATATTGATACCATCATATCAATATCATACATATTGGTGTACCATATGATATACACCAGATATTGTATTACATATATCTCACTTATTAAATAGCCTCATACACTTGTGTCAACAAGGGTATGAAGTAATTGACTAAGTGGTTACTTTATTCAATACATAGTTCCAACGGTATAGGTTGGCTAAACTTAACTATCAGATCTACAAAGACAAACCATTATGTATGGTATCACACAGTAATTACTTACCATGTATGTGGTAAGGTTTTGATATACTACATCCATCCATGGACACAGTACATAGCCTACAAGTTACCTTTAGAACTTGACACCCAATAATATTGTATACCAGCATGGTATAAAATAACTTGTATTATTATGATAAAGTGCTCTCATAATAATATACATAAGGTATACATGCCATATGTTTATCCTTATATGTTAATGATAAACCACTGCAAATAAGTGTGGTTGTCGATTCAATTGAGATGGCCCATTTGATGACGTAAATAATAGGTATCTCAGTGGCATAATATAGTATAAAACCTACAAGGCCCTAATGCCATGTATGTCAATGTCCAACACCATTTGGTCCATATAATTCAATCACAAGATGAAGTACCGAGATGAGTAGCAAAAAAAAAAGGGATTGGTACCCACTGATAGATTACATAATAAGGTTTTAGAAACCCATTCATGGTTGGGTATTTGGCAATTGTATGCACTATAAAACAACTTACCCAATATTCATAATGTATCCCAAGATGATCAGGGATTAGGTAATCATATTATACCTCATCTCATCTCAGTCAAAATAATGTATTATTAATGACAATACATTATATAATAACCAAACATATCAACACATGGCCTTTTAATGTATTACATCCACTTGTCATCACTTATATCAAATATAACCAACCACTATTATATGGGCTTGGAATTGGAGCGCTTGGTCATTCATGGGGTGAATGGACAGTGGGTATTGCACTATGATTGCATAATATATCACCACATAGGAGGTGGGAATAACAGCCTTTTAAAAATCACAAATACAAGTCCTTATGTTATAGTATGTCATACATAATATGCTGTGGATATTATGTGTGTGGGTGTATATTATAATGTGTAATAATAAATGAACAAAATTCTTATTGTGATGGGTGGTATTATAATAAGTAATGTATTATCAACAGTATGAACTAATGTGTGTAATAACATACTTAGCATTATGTTATATTTAGATTAACATAAATATATCTAGTAAATACCATATTGGATATCCCAGATACCAATACACGTGTTACCTCTAGTCTATAACTATAATATGCCATGTATAGTATGGCACATGGATACTAATAATTATATGTAACAATTATTATATAAGACTGCAATAATTTATCATGCATAAAGTACCCCACATGACATATATGGTTTAGCACATACCCTGGCACTAATTAGTATGTCCGTGAATTGGGTACCATGATGTCTGTATTTAACATAACATGTTTGCAAAGGTAATGACCACACATATGAGTACATATGCCCTCATATGTATACAATATATAATTGGCCCACCATATGTAAGTATATATAGCAAACATCCATTTAGTGTACAACAAATTTTGTCCTAAACCTTATGAGTGGGCATTATCCCAATTTGATACCTACAATTTATTTATAATTAGTTTCTGTTCATTTATTTTGCTCATAAAGTGATCCCTTTCATTATATTAAGGGTATCATTTAGCACTCTTGTTACCCCACTCATGACTAGTACAAAATTTCACACATGCCATATTATATGGACATTGGTATGGATAAGCCATTTAAGGTAGTGGTCATAATTAGTCATTACAATACCATCTATGTCATGTGTAAATTTAGTTTGAGATAAGGGGAAGTGCATAATTGCATGTACTATGTAAGTAGTTGTGCATAATTAGGTGATACTCATATGTCTGTGTATACCTTAATATGGTATTAATACAACAATGGTAACATCCTTACATACCTTGAATCCTTACACCCATCACCATACATGGATATACATGCCATATATATGTGTATTCATCGTTAGCAATGTGTACCATACATGTACACATTAAGACTTTAGTACAATACAATATGTTAATACCTCCATGTAATATGTGGAAAAGGCACTGAAGTGATGGCTAGTTATTGGTAGAATGTAGTTGGCTATGTGGTACCGCATTAGTATACAATAGTATTTAACATAATGCAATATATTATCACACATACCATAATAATACCTCCATGATATGTTATATCTATATGGGTATAGGATAGTATACATCCAAGGCTTATATCCATCACAAGACATGGGTATCTGAATGACCTTCAATAAAATTATGTAGTACCATATAATTTTGATGTATGTCAAATTAATTTGGACCATTAACTTTGATCCAATTTTAGTACCTTGCCTACTATCTGGAAAATACGAACCAATAACCGTATTTTTCAGTAAATGTGTTCTTATGAATGTAAACATTATAATTAACTTGCAAATGATTCACCTAGTTATAAGATAGTCCATCTATCATATTACATAGCCATATACATATCATATATCTGGTCAATATCAACACTAATTTGGAACAGCATGAAGGTGATATATTGCATACTTATATCATATGGTTACATACACACTATATGGGTCGTGGTATAGTGTTCCACTGGTAGTAAATATACATTTACTTTTTCAATATAATTTAACCATACATCATACGATCAGGTACATAGTGTGGGAACACTATATTATATAATATATTGGCCTATTATTAGTGGAATACTAACCATCCCAGGTAATATGCTATGTAACCACCTAATTTGAGAGTGGTACATATGCAATAGTAAGCAATTGGTGGTATTATTACCTTTCATATGCCTTATTATAAGTCATACTCATCCACTTAGATTGTAGACACATTGATAGATGATACCCTAAAATGTTTATACAAATATACATTATTTACATGGTATACATATTATTGACACCCTTGGTTATGTGTTCACACAAGTTACTATGTTTAATGTGATCTATTAAATAACGAGATTGTATATCACCCTAATCATACAATGACCTATGGCTTAATACTATCATACTAAATGCAAGTTTTGAATTTATTGGTGCATATAGCTTATGGTAATTAATGTTACCTACGTTAGTATGTTAATATGATTACTCCAATGACCATCAGTGTGTTAAAATACATACTATGGTATTGGTACATATTACCTTGGTTATGTGCACACATAACCAAGTATATATACAATTTATTATATAACTTAAAGTAATATATAGGAATATGGTAGCCATTCACAATATTGTAACATAGGTAATGTGGTTAAACATGATACCCACTCACTATAAGTAACCTACAATTACATGTGATTGACATGAAGTCCTAATGGGTTGTGTGTTCATGATTATGTAATAATAATTCTGTATAAAATAAGGTTACCATGCATGGGCCAATTAGCCTGCAATATTCATAACAATTCCCCTATTAGCATGCCGAGCTTGTAATATGTCACATTACTACATCTCCATTAGTATGGCTATATTAATAGAGATGTAGATGATGAAGCTCTTCTACTAATACATTAAATATGGTTATGTGACTGTAAATTGATGACATGTGGTACCATAGGTCAAAGGCCATTAATACCTCAAGCTTGCCTATATCATAGTATGCAATGGATAACATACATAATCCAATATTAGTCATGGGAGTGAGAACAATGGGTAAAAGCATGAAGTTTTTTTGTTACCAACAACAAATATGGTAAGTGATTCTATAATCATCTACAACTATATGAGTATTAACATACCCACATACTATTGTTAATAACTATAGTTACCTATATACATATGATATCTATGTATGTATATAGACCTATGGGTAATATATAATACTATTCATATCATATACCTAGGTAGTGTATAATAAATGCTTAAGGGCCTGTAATGAACGGTGGTACCTTGAGTTAAGACAATATAATTTGTTATAATGTATACTCTTTGAGCTTGATAGAAATCACTATACCCATTCATGTGTATTACCCCATGTGACTCAAGCATATAATAATCCATATTAATTTTATTGTTATACAATGTTATATCCCGATTAGGGCCTGTGGTTATAGGGTACCCTTGTGGGAAGAAAATCCATTACAACTCCATCTATATCATGTGTATGTAGCCATATCCATGCACAATGTATGGTACCCATATTACTTAAGTCTAAACGCAATCTATACATTGGGTAAACACATTGTATGGTGACCACTATTACATCCCCAAAGAGCAACATCCTTAGTCATGTGCATGGATATACACAGGTAACCTCACCCAATGTATAGTGCTGCCACTTGTATACGCACTATACATATACAATGGGCTTCACATTTGCTTACCATCAGGTCCCTTTTGACTAGGTATTAAATAATTAATACAGGGTGACATATAGCATTAATGTAAATATGGCTGATAATACCATACAACCATATTTACAGCCAATTATATACGCACTGCACATATAGACATTGAGATATCTTATGTGAAGCCTTGCTTATGTATGTCATAATAGATAGTATTATTACTCACCAAACGTATAGACATTGGCTAATATGAAACATACTATTATATACATGGTACCATTTATTTACCCACATATTGGATAATATGAAACTTACTATTATATACATGGTATCATTTATTTACCCACATATGATAAGCAGATGGATATCATTATACCAACTATAGTTGATTGTATATGTCAATACCCATAGTCATTAAGTCCAACCCATGTGCTAGAATACTCCCCATTTTACTAGTGGATCAAACATATTGTATGGCAATACCATGATATAGTATGCTGTTCAGTAGCTATTATCTATGGACACACATGTATATAGAATACCTCAACCTAAGCCAATACATTATGTTATCACAGGCATCCTTACATGATACCTAACACAAAGTGTACCAACATGGCTATGTGTTTTTATAAATTACAGATATGTAGTAATTATTATATATACTACTGTATAAGTACATGCACTAATAATAAGAGATCTACATACATGTGTGTGACCTTACCCTATAAACTGTAATACATAATAAGTAGTAGGGTTGCAATTATGTACTCATAACTATAATCATTAGTTATAGTTATGATTATAGAGACATCACATTATAGGGGTGATGTTATGGAATTAGGGTACATAATTATATATGATATAATTATGTACCCTAATTGGGGCCATAAAAGGGCAAGCATGTAATTGTCCCTAAATATAGGTTCCTTAATGGCAGTGGATAGATGTTAATAGATGATTATAGTCATGAGTACACCCACAAACATGCCCTTTGGAATAGCCACCATAATTGGTACACCCAAGTAAATGGTATACCGCATGTTTGTATTGTGACATCCATGGTTAGATCAAGTATAACAAATAATGGAAGATTGTAACATAATATATTACACTTTAACTAGTTACCAATGATAGCATGATTGGATGTACATTAATATGGTCTAGATATATCTATGGTAGCACATAACATTAACCATACCATTATAAGCCTTATATATTATATCATACATATGTACACCTAATATTATATCTTTAAACATCATTTTGCAGTGTCTTAATATGATTGTCACTTTAATATAACACAACCATAAAGATTATGTTATCATCCTGGATACTAAAAATGTTTAAATTCCTTGTTATTCATATGTAATTAGGTCATGGCAATATTGTTATAGGTAACTATCATCACATATAATCCCAATGATAGGTTAGTTGAATAATGCAAGAGATAGTATTAAGGTAGTTATATGGTGTAACCATATTATCTATGTATTGATATCCCTAAATTACATGCATGGTTTATAACATT
>JANQBM010000009.1:20274738-20286183 GCA_025594535.1 Erythroxylum domingense | reverse complement strand
TTCATGAGATTAATGAACCATGTTTTGCGTGATTTTATTGGCAAGTTTGTGGTTGTATACTTTGATGACATCCTGATCTATAGCAAAATCCTTGATGAGCTTATTATGCATCTTAAATTTGTACTAGAAGCACTTAGGAGTGAAAGACTATATGCCAAACTTAAAAAGTGTTCTTTTTGTATGGACAAAGTTGTGTTTCTTAGCTTTGTTATTTCTGCCCATGGTGTGCATGTTGATGAGGAGAGGGTTAAGGCTATCAAAGATTGGCCTACTCCTAAGTTAGTTAGTGATGTGCGTAGCTTTCATAGTTTGGCTAGCTTTTATAGGCATTTTGTTAAGGACTTTAGCACCATTGTTGCTCCATTGACTGAAATAATTAAAAAGGATGTTGGCTTCAATTGTAATGAGGCACAAGAACTAGCATTTAATACTTTAAAAAATAAATTGTGTTCTGCACCTGTTCTAAGTTTACCTAACTTTAATAAAGCTTTTGAAATTGAATGTGATGCTTCCGGGATAGTATTAGTTCTGTTTTGATGTAGGGTAGGCGTCCCATTGCATACTTCACTGAAAAGCTTCATGGACCACAATTGAATTATCCCACTTATGACAAAGAACTTTATGCCTTGGTAAGAGCATTAGAGACTTGGCAGCATTATCTCTGGCCAAAGGAGTTTGTGATCCATTCTAATCATGAGTCATTGAAACATCTAAAGGGCCAAGGTAAGTTGAACAAGAGACATACGAAGTGGCTGGAGTTTATAGAGACCTTTCCATACATGATACAATATAAACAAGGTAAAGAGAATGTAGTTGCTGATGCACTTTCAAGAAGGTACACTCTAATCATGACTTTAAGTTCTAAATTGCTGGGGTTTGAGTACATTAGAGATTTGTACGCTTTGGATTATGATTTCGGAAATATGTTTGGAGCTTGTGAGTATGCTACATTCCAAAGATTTTATAGACATGATGGCTATCTGTTTAGGGAGAACAAGTTATATGTGCCTAAATGTTCTATGCGTGAATCACATTGTGGGGGTTTGATGGGTCATTTTGGGGTTCAAAAGACATATGACATACTTTGTGAACATTTTTATTTGCCTAACATGAGAAAAGATGTTGACAAATTTTGTTCTAAGTGTGTCGTATGTAAACAAGCAAAATCTAAGACCCATCTATATGGTTTGTATACATCTTTACCTGTGCCTAAGCATTTGTAGACTGACATGTCTATGGACTTTGTTTTAGGACTGCCTAGGACGAAAAAGGGTAGGGATAGTATATTTGTAGTAGTAGATTGGTTTAGTAAGATGGCACATTTCATTGCATGTCATAAAACTGATGATGCTATAAATATTGTTGAATTTTTTTAGGGATGTTGTGCATTTGCATGTTGTTCCTGAGACTATTATTTCTAACCGTGATGTAAAGTTTTTGAGCCATTTTTGACGTGTTCTTTGGGGTAAGCTAAGTACTAAACTTTTGTTTTCTACTACTTGTCATCCTCAAACTGATGGACGAACTAAAGTGGTGAATAGAACTTTAGGTTCTTTTTTGCATGCTGTGGTTGGTAAAAGCTTAAAACATGGGAAGAATGTTTGCCATTAGTTGAATTTGCATACAATAGGAGCATACATTCTACTACTAGTTATTCACCTTTTGATATTTTTTATGGTTTTAATCCATTAACACCTTTAGATTTTTGTTCTTTACCTTTAAGTGAGATAACTAGTGTAGATGGACGAAAGAAGGCAGATTTGGTGTGCAACATTCATGAGAAGGCAAGACAACACATAGAGAAGTGGACTTCGCATATGCACAAAGAGCGAATCAAGGGTGAAATTTGACGCAAGCCTGGAGATCGGGTTTGGGTGCACTTGAGGAAAGAGAGATTTCCTAAGCAAAGAAAATCCAGGTTAGATCCTAGAGGCGATGGACCTTTCCAAGTCCTTGAAGAGATTAATGATAATGCCTACAAGATTGATTTGCCATGTGAGTATCAAGTATCTGCTACATTTAATGTTGCTGATCTCTCTCCATTTAATAATGTAGGGGCTGATTGGAGGATGAATCCTTTTGAGGAGGGAGGAAATGATACAAGAAGCCATGGCAGCAATGGAGATCAAGGTGCCACAAACCAAAACAAGCTTACTTTGCCAAGCGGACCTATTACAAGGCAACGTGCAACAAGGCTTAAACAAGCACTTTAAGGGTTTGTTCAAAGTCACATTACATCTCACTTTGATGACAAGGCTGAACCATCCATGGAGAATTCAAGTAGAGTAGTCAAGCTTGTGATTCTTCTAGAGAGGGCGTGTGGAAGGGCTAATACTTAGCCAAATTTCAAGACAAGTTCAATTATTCTTATGGGCTTAATTTAATACACTGGGCTTGTTATTTATCTTTTATTTATTAGGGACAAAAGACTTGTTATGGACTGGGTATTCATTTGTAAGCTTGCCTTCGTTTATTTTAGGCTTGCATTAGGCCCATTCCCTTCCCTTAGGTTTATTTAAGTTATTTTGGACTTATTTAAGTTAGTTTAGCCCAATCTTAAGAGGATTAGGATCAGATTTCGTTATTGGGCTATGACTCCTAAACTAGTTAGGATTAGGCTTGTTTTTAGAATTAAATGGGTTTGTAACCTATTCCTTTTAGGGTTAGGATGTGAGCAACGGTTTAAGACCTTATTTTATCCTTGTAAACTTCAAATTAGTTGATTAATAAAATTTAAAGATATTCTCTTCAAGAAAGATATGTTCTTCTTATTGTTACTTAAAGGATTGCATCACTTATCAAGGTAATAGCTTTTGGCATGTTCAATTCTTCTGTTAAACATGAAAATCATCAAGTTCAAGCAATAAATAGGTGAGGCATCATTAAAGAACATAAGTTCAGATTATACTTGAACCATATCATGCATCAAACTTAACAATTCGTGCAAAAAAAAAACCTAAATCTCTGTAAAAATTAAAGCTAAATCTCTCCCCGCAGACTTAAATACAACATTGTCCTCACTGTTGACATCAAAGTAAGAAAGGAAAGGTGAAAGACACATGCCAAAAAACCAAAAGTAAAAGTGAAAAGAAAAGAAAGCAAATATGATTTTTGTATGATGGGTTGCCTCCCATTAAGCACTTCTGTTTAACATCGTTGGCTCAATGCTCACATGCTTGCTCACTCCTCATAACTTAACAGGGACAACTCGACATTATCCACCACTTGTTTGGTAAAACCTTCATAGAAAGGTTTCAATCGATGCCCATTCACCTTGAACACTTTGTTGCTTTCTAAACTTTGGATCTTAACATTGACATAAGGAGACATAAGGAAACACATTAGTAACAACAAAAGGTCCAATCCAATGAGAACGAAGCTTACCTGGAAATAACTGAAGGCTTGATTAGAAAAGGAGCACTTTCTGGCCAGCAGTGAAGTCCTTTCTATTGACCATCTTGTCATGCGTCACCTTGGTCCTTTCCTTATAAATCCTTGCATTCTCAAAAACATCATTCCTGATCTCCTCCAATTCCTACAATTGTAACTTCCTATGGATTCCAGCAGCATCATAATGTAAGTTACATTGCTTAATGGCCCAAAAAGCTCTATATTCAAGTTCAACTGGGAGATGACAGGCGTTATCATAAACCATCCTAAAGGGTGACATTCCCATAGGCATTTTATAAGTTTTCCTATAAGCCCATAATGTATCACCTAATCTAAGGATCCAGTCTTTCCTATTAGGTTGCACAGTTTTCTCCAAAAGAGACTTGATTTCTCTATTTGAAACTTCAACTTGGCCACTAGTTTGGGGGTGATAAGCTGTGGAGGTTCTATGGAAAATGTGGTACTTTTTAAGTAGGGCCTCAAATGAGTGGTTACAGAAGTGGGTACCATGATCACTTATGATTTCTTTTGGGATTCCATACCAATAAAAAATGTTAGTCTTCACAAAATTGACAATAGTTTTAACATCATCAAATCTAGTAGCAAGTGTTTCCACCCATTTAGATACATAATCAACAGTAAGCAATATATAAAGATAACAAAAAGAAGAAGGAAAAGGTCCCATAAAATCAATACTCAAAACATCAAAAATTTCACCAAAGAAAAATAGGAGTTTGCTGCATTTGATCCCTAGAACTAATATTCACTACGCGTTGGCATCTATCACATGATTTAACAAATTGAATTGCATCTTTAAACAAAGAAGGCCAAAAGAAACCACATTCCAAAACCTTATGTGTTGTCCTTTTACCACCAAAATGCCCACCACAAGAATATGTATGATAAAAAGTAAGAATGGAATGAAATTCATCTTGTGGTACACATCTCCTAATAATTTGATTAGCAAAAAATTGCCATAGGTAAGGATTATCCCCAAAATAATTTTTACCATTAGCTCAAAATTTATCATGTTGGGATTTGGACATACTTGAGGATACCTCATTAGTAACTAAAAAGTTAACTAAATTAACATACCAAGGGCGAGGAGAAGAAGAGTGAAGTTTCTGTGACTGGATAGGAACCACATGGATAGGACTTACCCATTTACTATCAGAAATAGGGTATATGACACCTGCATCAAGTAACTTAATAATTTTGGCTTTAATCACCTCCATCAGTGGTGGATTAAGTCTCCTTTCCATCTCCCTTGATGGCTTGGAATCATCCTCTAATAGTATATGATGCATACACATAGTTGGACTAATTTCTTTAATATCAGCTAAAGTCCATCTGATTGTTGTTTTATGATCCTTAAGTACTCTCAAAAGTCTCTCCTCCTACACAGCTATTAGATTCTTCGCAATAATTCCAGGAAGTGTATCATTAGATCCAAGAAATGCATATTTCAAATGATTAAGCAAACATTTCAATTCCAACTCAAGAGCTTGCAAAATAGAGGGTAAGACTTTCTTGTGGGAAATAGGTATGTTAGTAAAATCATTCCCAAATCGAGAAACCTATTGCAAATATTGCAAAGCCATGATTACATCAACCACATTCTCATCCAAACTCATGGCATGATCATCATCACATTCATTCAAAATTGATAGCATTAATGCATTAATTAAAACAACATTCAAACCATTAACACATGGAAAAGCTAAAACCCTCTCAATCCAAATATCCATTACATCCAAACATTTAACCTTATGAACATCATCATTAAATTTCATAGCATTCTTAAAATCAAACACTACTACTTGATCATCAATGCGCATAGACAGTGTACAATCATCACAATTAATCACAGTCTTGGCAGTTTTCGAGAATGGTCTACCTGGCCAAATAGGTGCACGAGGGTGAATGTGATAATCACTAGTGTGAAGAATATAAAAATCACAAGGAAAGACCACTTTACCAATTTTAACTAACACATCCTCCAATAAACCCATAGGATAATCAAAAGACCTATCAGCAAGTTGAATAACGACACTTGTATTTTTCAAAGAGCCAATATGAAGAGTATCAAAAGCAGATTTAGGCATGACACTAATGGACGCTCCTAAGTCACACATGGTCTTTTCAAAGCAAGCATTACCAATCACAAAGGGGATAGAAAGTGCACTTGGATCTGTTTGTTTAATAGGAATTTTCTTTTGAAGAATTGCACTCACGTTCTCACCCACGTCGACAATGTCGTCATTTTTGGTTGTTCACATCTCCTTAAGAAACTTAGCATATTTCAGGACATGCTTGATAGCATTAAGTAGAGGAATGTTGATTTCTACCTTTTTAGACAACTCCAAGATTTCCTTCTCCTTTGCTTCCTTTTTGGACCTTGCAAAACTTAAAGGGAAAGGGAAGTTAGTTTAAAATTGGAATTATTGGATCAGAAGTTACCCTTCGAGCATTGGAGGTCTTGGCTTTGGATGGATCAAATGGGTACGCCTCAGATTTTATGGTGGGTGCATCGGTTTCAAGTTCCTCTTCCTCCTCCATTACTATTTCCTTGAGCTTTTGTTCGCCAAGTGACTTCTGACTCCTACGTTGAATAGCATGGACTGATTCCTTCGGATTCAAGGCTTAAGCAGGAAGCTTACCTAAACTCTGAGCATCAAGCCTACTAATAGTGGAAGCTATCTAACCAACTTGCTTCTCCAAATTATTTATGCTAGCCTCGATTTTTGATTGCATTGTCTCAATTTCTTGCTAAAAATTCATAAAATTTTGTTGCATATCATAATTGTTGTTAGCCATAGATTTCATAAGTTCTTTCAAATCATTAAGAGAAGTATCAGAACAAGGAGTAGAATATTGAGGAATGAGTTTTGGTTGAAATTGTACATTCGGTTGGAAACTCGGAGGTGGTGGGTTTGATCTATTGCCACCATTATGCATGGGTGGATGTTGATTTCTATAACACAAATTTGGATGATCTCTCTAGCCTGGATTGTAAGTATTTGCGTATGGATCATACATGTGTTGTGGGTTAGCATTAAAACCTCCACCTAAAGCATTGGCATGCTCAATAGGGTCATGTTACATGGTTGGACACATATTAGTACTATAACCATTCGTTGAGCAAATATCACAAACTTTCACTTGCTACACATTACCACTCATCATAGCACGCACAAGAGAGGTCAGTTCATCAACTTTATTTTCAAGGGAAGAACTGGTTACCTTATTTACGCGTTTAGCATAAAAATCACCACGGGTGCCAAATTGCTTGGAATTTGCTGCCATATTAGATATCAAGTTTTTTGCAGATTTCGTAGTTTTGTCAACATGAGCACCACTACTTGCTGCATCTATAATACTTCTATCTTGGGGTGTAAGACTCTTATAAAAGTATTGGAGGAGCGGTTGGTCTAGGATTTAATGGTGAGGGCATTAAATGCAGAGTTTTTCAAACCTTTCCCAATATTTAGAAAATGTTTCACCATAACTTTGTCTTATGCCATATATTTCTTTCCTAATATTTGTAGACGGAAAGTTGGGAAATACTTCTCCAAAAACACCCTCTTCAAGTCATTCGATTGAGTGATGGAATTGGGAGGAATTGAGAATAAGCATTCTTTAGCCGCCCTTTTTCAAAGAGAAGGGGAAAGCTTTCAGTTTTACTTTGTGTTCTTCCACCCCTTGCGGTTTCATTCAATTACAAACCATATGGAACTCGTTAGGACGAGAATGAGGATCTTCACCTACAAGACCATTAAAACAGGGCACTAGATGGATAAAATCAGATTTCAACTCAAAGTTAGCACTTTCCACATTAATACACAAGGGTTGGTTATCAAGGTTAGGAGCTGTAAGCTCCTTTAAAGAATGTCAGGGTTGGACCACCACTGCTAAATGATTGATTTTAGATTAATTTGATGTGGATGATGATGATTCTCCTACTTCAAGCTTTGGATGAAAAAGAGGATTGAATGAGCAACACTTTTCATCTAGGGTGTGAGAAAAAGGATCGAAAAGCAGTGAGCATATGGGCGATTGGACTAAATGGACAGATTGTTTGATGTAAAATTGCTCGATTTCTTCTTTAGTAAGTTGTTGTTTAAACGGTTTGGACATGCAACCTACAAAAGAGAGGTAAATAAACACAAAAATAGACTTTAACAGGAGTTAGTATAAATTAAGTTCCTCGACAATGGCGCCAAATTTTGGTAAGCTGTCATTATGCCTCCAAATTAAACCCTAAAAGCTAACACAGTAGTATGGGCAAGTAGAGTATCGTTCCTAAAGAGAACCATAAAATATGCAACTAACTCACATCGAGCAAGCAATTTGATTATTCAACTCTCAATTAAAATGCAAAAATATACTAAATTCAAGAAAGAAAAGGCACAAGTGCGAAATCAGACACTAAACTAATAATTAAATAAGCACACACTTAAGACTACTATTACGAAGACCTAAACACACATCAATTAACTAAAAAGAACTAATATGCAAAGCACACACTAATAATCAAAAATAACAAAAACCATGAGTGTGAGTGTGCTTTCTCTTCTCACCCCTTCTCGGCTTTTGTTAGTTTTGATTATTAGTGTGTGCTTTGCAATCCTTGAAGCAACAACAAGAAGAACACGTCTTTCTTGAAGAGAATATCTCTGAATTTCATTAATAAAATAATCTGAAGTTTACAAGGATAAAATAAGGTCTTAAACCCATACTCACATCCTAACCCTAAAAGGAATAGGTTACAAACCCATTTAATTCTAAAAACAACCCTAATCCTAACTAGTTTAGGAGTTGTAGCCCAATAACGCAATTTGATACTAATCCACTTAGGATTGGGCTAAACTAACTTAAATAATTCCAAAATAACTTAAATAAACCTAGGGTGAATGGGCCTAATGGAGGCGTAAAATAAACTAAGACAAGCTTACAAATGAATACCCAGTCCATAATAAGTCTTTTGGCCCTAATAAATAAACGATAAATAACAAGCCCAATGTATTAAATTAAGCCCACAAGAATAATTGAACTTATCTTGAAATTTGGGTAATTATTAGCCCCTCCACACATCCTCTCTAGAAGAATCACAAATGATGGAGGGATGGCCTGAAAGTGATCGGAATACAATTTGGTGGTTATTGGAAAAGTTTTGGGCAATTTGGTTTTTATCAGATAAAACTAGAACAGGAAATATGAAGATGTTTCTAGGTTAATTGGCTGGGAATTTGGTTTTGAGGAAAGAAGAGAAGTTATATAAGTTTTTGTGAACTACAATTTAGACACAATAATAGGATTAATCAGATAAGGAATGATTGAGTTATGGATTTTATGGTGACATGTTAATCTGGGCGATAGAATGAAGACAAATGATGAAAATGGGAATTTTAGGGTGTTTGGGGTTCAAATTGGGTGAAGATGTATTCTAGAGATCTGTAATTTAAGATGTGAGGAACAAACTTGAAGAAGGAAAATTTTTGATTTGATGAACACAGGAAACAAAAACTAGAAAACGAAATTGGAACTCGGACAGAATTCTAAAAATCACACAACACACAAACAATTATAATGTCATAATCATGACCAGTAGCAATAGATTCATTTACTTCACCATGAAATTCATTATCCATGGCTTGATAAGCATGGGAATTGTCTCCTGGTGTATCAAACATACCCAAGGCAGCCTCCTTTGTCTTGGAAGTCTCACTTTCCAGGCGAAAAGTTTCAAACTTCTCCATCTTAAGACTCATATCACCGATTTTTGCAAATAACTTTTCCAGACCGTTTTGAGTTGGACCTGACATGTTGGACAGTCAAATCACAGCTCAAATAACCTATATCTTATACCAGTAATGATGGAGGAATGGCCTGAAAGTGATCGGAATAGGATCTGGTGGTTGTTGGAAAAGTTTTGGGCAATTTGGTTTTTATTGGATAAAACTGGAACATGAAATATGAAGACGTTTCAGGGTTAATTGGCTGGAAATTTGGTTTCGAAGAAAGAAGAAACGTTGTAGAACGTTTTGGGAACTACAATTTAGACACAAGAATCAGATTAATCGGATAAGGAATGATTGAGTTATGGTGGATTTTGTTGTGACATGTTAATCTGAGCGATAAAATGAAGGCAGATGATGAAAATGGGAATTTTAAGGTGGCTGGGGTTTGAATTGGATGAAGATGTCTCTAGAGATTTGTAATTAAGATGTGAGGAACAAACTTAAAGAAGGAAAATTTTTCATTTGATGAACGCAAGAAACAAGAACTGGAAAACGAAATTGGAACTCAGACAGAATTCTAGAAATCACATAACACACAAACAATTGAATGTTTTCAGCAAAGAAACAATCCCTTTTGATTATTTTCAAAAAAATAATCAAACCCAATGATTGTTCTTTGGAAAAAACAATCAAATCCTAGACAATTTCTTGCCAAAAGATTGAGAGAAAATCTCAACTTTTCCTTATATATTTCTGAAAAATATTGAATAGGAAACAAATAAGCTGAAATAGGAAGCAGTTAGGTAGCCACAACGTCAACTCCTCACCTTTCCTATTCTACAGTTTTTTAGCTCATTAAAATAGAAATAAAACCTATGATAAAAGTCTTATAAAATTGCTAAAATAAAACAAACCAAACAAGTCATTAAATTGGGTCAAAATAACAAATCTGGGCCAAGATAAAACAGGAAATAAAACAAGTCTTTATATCAAACCAAATACTAGTTAAATTAGACTTAAATAAGCCCAATTGAAATGTGAGAAAATCTGCTACTCCTAGACTTCAAACAACTTAGTAAGATTAGGTGCAAAAACATAAGCTTTGAAGTCGCTAAATGGGCTCAACATCACCTGGAACCTTAAGAACAAATGCAGCCTAACTTCTTCTTCGTCCAAGACTTCAACCAACTGTTTGTGGACCTCAACTCCACTTGATGGTTTTTCTCCAGCCCTATGGCTTCCATATCTTCAATTGTAAGCTTGGATAGCCCTCCTTCAACAAGTTTGACTACTGCACTTGAATTCTTCATGGATGGTTCGGCCTTGTCATCAAGGTGAGATGTAATGTGACTTTGAACAAACCCTTGAAGTGCTTATTTAAGTCTTGCTGCACGTTGCCTTGCAATAGGTCCGCTTGGCAAAGTAAGCTTGTCTTGGCGTTTGGCACCTTGATCTCCATTGCTACCATGACTTCTTGTACCATTTCCTCCCTCCTCAAAAGGATTCTTCCTCGAATTAGCCCCTAAATTATCAAATGGAGAGAGATCAACAAACTTTAAATATAGCAGATACTTGATACTCGCCTGACAAATCAATCTTGTAGGCATTATCATTAATCTTTTCAAGAACTTGGAAAGGTCCATCACCTCTAGGATCTAACTTAGATTTCCTTTGCTTAGGAAATCTCTCTTCTTGAAATGCACCCAAACCCAATCATGAAACTCAAATTGCATCAACTTTCGCCCTTGATTAGCTCTTTGTGCATATGCTTCATTCTACTTCTCTATGTGCTGTCTTGCCTTCTTATGAATGTTGCACACCAAATCTGCCTTCTCTTGTCCATCTGCACTAGTTATCTCCCTTAAAGGTAAAGAACACAAATATAAAGGTGTTAATGGATTAAAACCGTAAACAATCTCAAAAGGTAAGTAACCAGTAGTAGAATGTATGCTCCTATTGTATGAAAATTCAAGTAATGGCAAACATTCTTCTCATGTTTTAAGATTTTTACCAACCATAGCACGTAAAAGAGAACCTAAAGTTCTATTCAACTCTTCAGTTTGTCCATCAGTTTGAGGAAGTCAAGTAGTAAAAAACAAAAATTACCTAGCTTACCCTAAAGAACATGCCAAAAATGGCTCAAAAACTTTACATCACAGTCAAAAATAATAGTCTTAGGAATACTATGCAAATGCACAACATCCTTAAAAAACAAGCCAACAATATTTATAGAATCATCAGTTTTATGACATGCAATGAAATGTGCCATCTTACTAAACCGATCTACTACTACAAATATACTATCCCTACCCTT
>JANQBM010000009.1:20250442-20274638 GCA_025594535.1 Erythroxylum domingense | reverse complement strand
CATAAACAATCTCAAAAGGTGAATAACCAGTAGTAGAATGTATGCTCCTATTGTATGCAAATTTAACTAATGGCAAATATTCTTCCCATGTTTTAAGATTTTTACTAACCACAGCACGCAAAAGAGAACATAAAGTTCTATTTACCACTTCTGTTTGTCCATCAGTTTGAGGATGGAAAGTAGTAGAAAACAAAAGTTTAGTACCTAGCTTACCCCAAAGAACATGCCAAAAATGGCTCAAAAACTTCACGTCACGGTCAGAAATAATAGTCTTAGGAACACCATGTAAATGCACATCCCTAAAAAGCAACTCAGCAATATTTATTGCATCATTAGTTTTATAACATGCAATGAAATGTGCCATCTTACTAAACCGATCTACTACTACAAATATACTATCCCTATCCCTTTTTGTCCCAAGCAGCCCTAAAACAAAGTCCATAGATATGTCAATCCACGGATGCTTAGGCACAAGCAAAGGTGTATACGAATCATATGGATGAGTCTTCGATTTCGCTTGTTTACATATGACACACTTAGAACAAATTTTCTTAACATCTTTTCTCATGTAAGGGCAATAAAAAATGTTCACAAAGTATGTCATATGTCTTTTGAACCCAAAAATGATCCATCAAACTGCCACAATGTGATTCATGCACAAGGACTTCACGTATAGAACATTTAGGCACACATATAACTTGTTCTCCTGAAACAAATAGACAACATGTCTATAGAATCTTTAGAATGCAGCATGCTCACGAGCACCAAACATATCGCCAAATTAGAATCTGAATCATACAAATCTCTAATGCACTCAAACCCTAGCAATTTAGAACTTAAAGTAGTGATTAAAGTGTACCTTCTTGAAACTGCATCAGCAACTACATTCTCCTTACCTTTTTGTATTGTATCAAGTATGGAAAGGTCTCTATGAACTCCAACCACTTCCCATGTCTCTTTTTCAACTTACCTTGGCCCTTTAGATGTTTCAATGACTCATGATCAGAATGGATCACAAACACCTTTGGCCAGAGATAACGTTGCCAAGTCTCCAATGCTCTTACCAAGGCATAGAGTTCCTTGTCATAAGTGGAATAATTCAATTGTGGCCCATAAAGCTTTTCACTGAAGTATGCAATGGGATGCCTACCATGCATAAAAACAGCATCCATACATATCCTGGAAGCATTACATTTAATTTCGAAAGCTTCATTAAAGTTAGACAAAGTTAGAACAGTTGCATAACACAATTTATCTTTTAAAGTATTAAATGCTAGTTTTTATGCCTCATTCCACTTAAAGCCAACATCCTTTTTAATTATTTCAGTCAATGGTGCAGCAATGGTGCTAAAGTCCTTAACAAAATGCCTATAAAAGCTAGCTAAACCATGAAACCTATGCACTTCACTAACTGACTTAGGAGTAGGCCAATCTTTGATAGCCTTAACCTTCTCCTCATCAACATGAACACTAGGGGCGGAAATAACAAAGCCAAGAAAAAAAATTTATCCATACGAAAAACACTTTTTAATTTTAGCATATAGTCTTTCACGCCTAAGTGCCTCTAGTACAGGTTTAAGATGCATAACATGCTCATCAAGGCTTTTGCTATAAATCAGGATGTCATCAAAGTATACAACCACAAACTTGTCAATAAAATCACCCAAAATATGGTTCATTAATTTCATGAAAGTGCTAGGTGCATTTGTCAAACCAAATGGTATGACCATCCACTCATATAGACCATATTTCGTTTTAAAGGCTATTTTCCACTCATCCCTTACTTTCATTCTAATATGATGATAACCACTCATGAGATCAATTTTTGTAAAGAAACGAGCACCATGTAACTCATCAAGCATATCATATAACCTAAGAATAGGGTGGTGATACTTTACCATTATCTTGTTTACTGCCCTGCAATCCACGCACATACACCAAGTTCTATCTTTCTTTGGCACCAATAGCATTGGAACTGTGCATGGGCTTAGACTTTCTCTCATGTGCCCCCTTTTAAGTGACTCCTCCACTTGCCTTTGAAGCTCCTTTTTCTCCTCAAGAGTACTCCTATAGGTTGTGAGATTTGGCATTTGAACTCTTGGCATGAAATCAATCTGATGTTCAATGCCCCTCAATGGTGGTAATCCCTTAGGCAACTCATCTGAAAAGACATCACAATATTCCTGCAAAACAAGTTTCACAAAACTAGGAAAAGAAGGGTCAAGGTAAGTCTCATTATAAAATAGCTCCTTATACCTAAGCAAAACCAATGGTTTTTGCATGTACATGACCTTCCTCAACTCTTTTTCTTTTGCAAAGAAGGTACTCTTTTTATTCCACTCTTCTTTTCACTGTTCCCTCCTTTTTCAATTACGTTACTCTCTTTCTTTTGCTCACTAGTGCACTTAGTCTCAGTTGGGCCTTTGTTCTTATTTTCTTGAATGGACTCTTTTTCTTTTTTTCTTTTCAAACTCTTGGCCTCTCCAAGTTTCTATTCTTCCATGACTTTTGCACGTCTCAATTGATCTTCTTGAACTTCTCTTGGTGAAAGAGGTGCCAATGTGAAGTGTTTCTCCCCCATCTTGAATGAATACCTATTTTTGAATCTATCATGCACTACATTCCTATCATATTGCCATGGTCTCCCCAATAGTAAATGACTAGCATGCATAGGAACTACATCACACAACACTTCATTAGAATATCTCCCAATTGAGAACGCAACTAGCACTTACTTGTTCACCCTAACCTCTCCACACTCATTAAGCCATTGCAGCTTATAAGGACTAGAGTGCTTAATGAGAGGTAGCTCCAATTTCTCAACCAAAATCGTGCTTGCAAAATTGGTGCAATTACCTCCATCAATTATTAAGCTACACATCTTACCCTTAATTAATCATTTGGCATGGAATATGTTCTCCCATTGTTCATCAAGCTCTATCTTTTCTTGTGCAATGAGAGCTCGCCTCACTACTAGTACTTCGGCCTGGACTGGTTGCTCAACTTCTTCATCAGTGCAATCCTCCAACTCAGGCATATCGCCTCCATCATTATCTTTTGATTCAATTACCCCATCTTGCAAATACATGATCTTCCTATTGGGACATTGGTTTGCCTTATGCCCCGAACACAAACACTTGAAGCATTTGATGTCTCTTTGCTTAGTGTTAGGATTTTGATCATTAAATGTAGGCGAACCTTTAGAGGCTATCCACTTTTCCTTGGACTTATCCTTATTGTCCTAGGACTTATCCTTGCTCTTTTCCTCCTTTTTGGGCAATTTAGGATAGGTCCAGTGGTCTTGCTCTTGCTGAAGCTTTTTCCCTTGAATTGCTTCGTAATCTTCAAAGCCATGTTTACCATTTCCTCCAACTCTAAGTATTGATGAAGCTCTAACATGTTGGCTATCTCTTTGTTTAGACCAGCAAGGAACCGAGCCATTGTAGCCTCTCTACTCTCCTCTATGTTAGCTCTTATCATAGCTATCTCCACTCCTTGTGGTAATCTTCCACGCTCTTCGTGCCTTGACTCAATATTTGGAGTTTTTGATGCAACTCCTTATAGTAGTAACTTTGCATTTCATCTCATCTCAGGTTTCAATTGGTCTTTCTCCAATTCATCTTCTACTAACCATCAATTGATCCCACTAAACAGCAGCATAATCAAAGAACTCAACTGCTGCCAGCTTCACCTTCTTCTCCTCAAAATAGATGTGGCAAGCAAATATCATCTCTACTTTCCTTTCCCACTCCAAATAGGCATCTGCGTCATTACTTCCTTAAAATGGTGGCATCTTCATTTTCATGCTGCCAATGTTTCCAAATACCTTTTCAATCTCTTCCTCCTTTTTGCTTCTTTCAGCTCTTCCTCTATAACTACCTCTATTTTGGCCTCTATCTCATCTTCCACCTCTTGCATTATTTCGGCCTCCATACCACTCTTCCTCATAAAATACATCTTCATCTTGCTCCTCATAGTGATAATGATTATGAACTGGAGGGTTCTCTCTTCTTCTTGCCCATTATTCCCTGAAGATTCGGTTTGAATAGTTATGAGAAGCCTATCTTGTATTTCAAAGTTTCTATCTTGCTGCTCAAATGTGTTTCTCTTTAGAACAAAATTTCCCACTTGTGTTTTACCAATAATATGGTTTTTCACTATATAATCTCACACTCTTGCCTTTTTCCACTCAAGTGCCTCCGTTATTGTTACTCTTCAGGATCACTTTAGTAAGAACAAGGAAATCAACAAGCAACAATTTGAATTAGAAGCACAAATATAACTGGTAAGGTGTCGTTATGCCTCCAAATTAAACCCTAAAAGCTAACACAGTAGTATGGGCAAGTAGAGTATCGTTCCCACAGAGAACTATAAAATATGCAACTAACTCTCATCAAGCAAGCAATGTGATTATTAAACTCTTAATGAAAATGCAAAAATCTACTAAATTCAAGAAAGAAAAGGCACGGCTGTGAAATTAGACACTAAACTAATAATTAAATAAGCACACAATTAAGACTACTATTAAGAAGACCTAAACATAGGCCAATTAAATAAAAAGAACTAATATGCAAAGCACACACTAATAATCAAAACTAACAGAAGCTGAGAAGGGGGTGAGAAGAGAAAACACACTCACACTCATGGTTTTGGGGGTTTTATATGTATATGAAATTAACTTGAAACAACTAATTAAATAAACTAAATAACTAATGCTAATAAAGGTCAAATTCAAATGAAAACAAGCAAGAAATTCGAAAGTAATTGTTAAGGGAAATTCAATAGTTAAAACTTCCAATTGCAAAAGTGTTCGCTAAGACCTCCAATTTATTCCAATCATCAATATTCAATAGATTTGTGCTGCCAAAAAAGAATCTTTGTGGAACTAGGATTCCTAGTCAAGGTAGGATTCATAATCCAAGTGGGACTAGGATTACTAGTGCATCGAGAATTTGTTGCTGTTGAAATCTCATTTTGCCCCAAAGCCAAAATAGGAAATCCTAGATGAAGTAGGATTCCTAGTGTACATCAGAAACCAAATCCTAGTCAGATTAGGATTCTTGCAACTTTGTCCATTCTTACTCTTTTCGACCTCCTCGTTCCAAATATGAACTCCATTTGTGCTAAATAGGATTCTTTTAGCTCATTTTCTTCATTTCAAGTCCAAATGTACATCAAAAGCACAAAACAAGATAAGTTAGACGTTTTAGATACCAAATGAGAATAAAAACTAAGTGTTAAGGTACTAAACAGAGAGGAAAATATGAGTGCATCAAATTCCCCCATACTTAGCTCTTGCTCGTGCTCAAGTAAGGAAAAGAAGAATAAAAAACAATAACAAAAACTAAGAACTAAGAACTAAGTGCAGCGAAAAATAAAAAAGTGCAAGAAAACCATTTAAGTGAAAATTCTTCTCTTAATCTCCCAACCATATCAAAGAATGCAAATTTTATACTAGAACTTAGTCAACCATGGTCAAAACGTAAAAGACATGAACTCACTTTAAATGTAAGCAACAAGTTGAATAGCATTAAGAAGTTAGATGAAATCCACACCATATCAAAATAATAGGCCCTCTCCTTGATATACACTTCAACACTCATGCCGAAACATCATTATTACATAACAAGCCACAAATTTGATTCAAATCACGCATCAATTCCAACCTTTCCACATATCAACTTGCCAAAAACATGCTCTACTAACCATCGTATAGGGTAGAGGATACAAATAAGAACAAGGCTAAGTTAAACATGGGTAAAGCAAAGAAAAGGATATAAAAGCTCAATTTGGCTTGCTAGGGGATAATATACTTTAGGTTGGAAAGTGGTTAAATGTCCTGGATGCCTTTATCATATTCATGAAGGCATGTAAAAATAAGGTCTTATTAAGATATTAAGCAAGTTCTAGAGATCATATCATTGAAAGAATGCACCCATCAAAGAAATATGTTGAAGGTTCAAAAGCTCACAAGGCAATATCATCTATTAAGTCAATATGGCATAGTTTCAAGGTCAATCCTTAACTACCAAGCTCACAACTTGCATCAAAACACATTCATCAATTTTATGTATTAATCATTATCAACTAAATCTCACGCATAATACAAGAACTCTTATCAATCATTGGGAGATTTAAAAAAAACTCTTAAATGTAAAAACTTGCTACACATGCAATTACAAGTGAAAATCATCAAGTTCAAGCAATAAATAGGCGCGGCATCATTAAAGAACACAAGATCAAATTATACCTGAACCATATCATGCGTCAAGTTCAACAATTCATGCAAAAAATAAACCTAAATTTCTGCAAAACTTAAACCTAAATTTCTCCCCCACACTTAAACACAACATTGTCCTCAATGTTGACATCAAAGTAAGAAAGGAAAGGTGAAACACATAAGCCAATAAAAAAACCAAAAGTAAAAGAGAAAGAAAATAAAGCAAATCTGATTTTTGTTTGACAATTTCCTCCCATTAAGCGCTTTTGTTTAACGTCTTTGGCTCGATGCTCGCATGCTTGCTCACTCCTCAAAACTCGGCAGGGACAACTTGACATTATCCACCACTTGCTTGGTAAAACCTTCATAGAAAGGTTTCAACGAATGCCCATTCACCTTGAACACTTTGTTGCTTTCTAAACTTTGAATCTCAACAATGCCTTAAGGAAACACATTGGCAACAACAAAAGGTCCAATCCAACGAAAATGAAGCTTACCTAAAAATAACCAAAGGCGTGATTGGAAAAGGAACACTTTCTGGCCGACGGTGAACTCCTTTCTATTGACCATCTTATCATGCATTGCCTTGGTTTTTTCCTTGTAAGTCCTTGCATTCTCAAAAGCATCATTCCTGATCTCCTCTAATTCCTAAAATTGTAAGCTCCTATGGATTCCAACAGCATCATAATCTAAGTTACATTTGCTTAATGGCTGAAAAAGCTCTATGTTCAAGTTCAATTTGGAGATGATAGGCTTTACCATAAACCATCCTAAAGGGTGAAATTCCTATAGGTGTTTTATAAGCTGTCCTATAAGCCCATAACGCATTACCTAATCTAAAACTCCAGTCTTTCCTATTAGGTTGCACAGTTTTCTCCAAAATAGACTTGATTTCTCTATTTGAAATTTCAACTTGGCCACTAGTTTAGGGGTGATAAGCTGTAGAGGTTCTATGGAAAACATGGAACTTTTTAAGCAGGGCCTCAAATGAGAGTTTACAAAAGTGGGTACCACGATCACTAATGATTGCTTTTGGAATTCCATACTTGTCAAAAATGTTAGTCTTCACATAATTGACAACAACTTTAGCATCATCAGATCTAGTAGCAAGTGCTTCCACCCATTTAGATGCATAATCCACAGCAAGCAATATATAAAGATAACCAAAAGAAGAAGGAAAAGATCCCATAAAATCAATACCCCAAACATCAAAATTTTCACCAAAGAAAATAGGAATTTGAGGCATTTGATCCCTAGAACTAATATTCCCTACACGTTGGCATCTATCACATGACTTAACAAATTGAATTGCATCTTTAAATAAAGAAGGCCAAAAGAAAACACATTCCAAAACCTTATGTGCCATCCTTTTACCACTAAAATGCCCACCACAAGAATATGTATGACAAAAAGTAAGAATGGAATGAAATTCATGACAAAAAGTGAGAATGAAATGAAATTCATCTTGTGGTACACATCTCCTAATAATTTGATCATCATAAAATTTCCACTTGTAAGGATTATCCCAAAAATAATGTTTAGGATCAGCTCAAAATTTATCACGTTAGGAGTTGGACATACCTGAGGGTACCTCATTAGTAACTAAAAAGTTAACTAAATTAGCATACCAAGGGTGAGGAGAAGAAGAGTTAAGTGCATACAAATGCTCATCTGGAAAAGTTTCTCTGACTGGCGCACCATGTTGCTACTGTGTATTTAATCTACTCAAGTGGTCGGCTACCAAGTTTTCAGCTCCTTTCTTATCCTTAATTTCAAGATCAAACTCTTGCAAGAGTAAGACCCATCTAATCAATCTCGGCTTAGATTCATTTCTCTTCAAAAGGTACTTAAGAGCTGCATGATCAATGAAAACAATAACCTTTGTACCAAGTAAGTAAGTTCTAAACTTTTCAAGAGAAAAAATAATAGCAAACAATTCCTTTTCAATAGTATGGTAATTGCATTGAGCATTATCACGTGTGCGAGAAGCATAAGCAATTACATGCAAAACTTTGTCATTCGTTTAACCAAGGACGGCGCCAACAACATAGTCACTAGCATCACACAGGATTTCGAATGAAAGGTCCCAATTAGGTGGCTGAATAATGGGTGCGGATGTTAACTTGCTTTTTAGCAAATCAAACGCAGCCTTTCACTCCTCAGAAAAGATGAAGTCGACATCTTTGGCGAGTAACTTGCACAGGGGTGCAGCAACGTGTGAAAAGTCCTTGATAAATCTTTGATAAAAACCTACATGTCCAAGAAAAGAACGAACCTCCCTCACAGAGGAGGGGTAAGGCAAGGACAAGATAATATCTATCTTAGCTTTATCAACTTCTAACCTATGTGCACTAACCACATGACCCAAAACTATCCCTTGTTCTACCATAAAATGACACTTTTCATAATTCAGAACAAGATTGGTTTCCATGCATCTTTCCAAAACAAGAGCTAAATTTGCTAGACAGTGATCAAAAGTATCACCATAGACAGTAAAATTATCCATAAACACTTTAATGATCTTTTTAACAAAGTCAAAAAATATGATCATCATGTATCTTTGAAAAGTAGCAGGTGTATTACAAAGACCAAAAGGCATCCTTCTGTAAGCAAAAGTACCAAAGAGGCAAGTAAAGGTAGTCTTTTCTTGATCTTCAGGACCAATTACAATCTGATTATAACCACTATATCCATCAAGAAAATAGTAGAAAGACTTACCTGTAAGGCGCTCCAGCATCTGGTCCTTAAAAGGCAAAGGAAATTGATCCTTGCTAGTTGCAAGATTAAACTTCCTATAGTCAACACACATCGCCACCCACTCTGAATGCGCACTAGGACGAACTCATTTTCCTTATTCTTTTCCACTATAATGCCATTTTTCTTAGGAACCACATGGATACGACTTAACCCATTTGCTGTCAAAAATAGGGTATATGACACCTGCATCAAGTAGCTTAATAATTTCAGCTTTTACCAACTCCATCATTGGTGGATTAAGTCTCCTTTGCATCTCCCTTGATGGCTTGGAATCATCCTCTAAAAGTATGCGATGCATACACATAGTTGGACTAATTCCTTTGATGTCAGCTAAAGTCCATCTGATTGCTGTTTTGTGATCTTGAAGTGCTCTTTTCAATAATCACAGGAAGTGTATCATTATATCCAAGAAAAGCATATTTCAAATGATTAGGCAAAGGTTTCAATTCCAACTCAGGACCTTGCAAAACAGAGGGTAAGACTTTCTTATGGGAAATAGGTACGTCAATAAAATCATTTTCAAATCGAGACACCTGTTGCAAAGATTGCAAAGCCATAATTACAGCAACTACATTCTCATCCAAACTCACGGCTTGATCATCATCACATTCATTCAGAACTGACGGCATTAATGCATTAATTAAAACAACATTCAAACCATCAACACATGCAAAAGTCAAAACCCTCTGAATCCAAATATCCATTACATCCAAACATTTAACCTAATGAATATCATCATTAAATTTCATAGCATTCTTAAAATCAAACACTACTACTCGATCATCAATGCACATAGACAATGTACAATCATCATAATTAATCACAGTCTTGCTAGTTTTCAAAAATGGTCTACATAGCAAAATAGGTGCGTGAATGTGAATGTGATCATCAGCAGTGTTAAGAATATAAAAATCATAGGGAAAGACCAAGTTACCTATTTTAACTAACACATCCTCTAATAAACCCACAGGATAAACAAAAGACCTATCAGCAAGTTGAATAACAATACTTGTATTTTTCAAAGAGCCAATATTAAGAGTATCAAAAGCAAATTTAGGCACGACACTAATGGATGCTCCTAAGTCACACATGGCCTTTTCAAAACAAGCATTATCAATCACACAAGGGATAGGAAAAGCACCTGGATCTGTTTGTTTAAAGGAAGTTTCTTTTGAAGAATTTCACTCACGTTCTCACCCATGTTGACAATGTTACCATTTTTTTTACCTTGATGGATCGCTTGGTTGTGCACATCTCTTTAAGAAACTTGACATATTTTGGGACATTCTTGATAGCATCAAGTAGAGGAATGTTGATTTCCACTTTTTTAAATAACTCCAAGATTTCCTTCTCCTTTTCTCTCTTTTTGGACCTTGCAGAACTTAAAGGGAAAGGGGGGAGTTAGTTTAAAATTGGAATTCATTGGATCAAAAGTTACCCTTAGAGCATTGGAGCTCTCAACCTTGGATGGATAAAATGGGTGTGCCTGGGGTTTTGTGGTGGGTGTATCAGTTTCAAGTTCCTCTTCCTCCTCTATTGCTATTTCCTTGAGCTTTTGTTCTCTAAGTGGCTTCCCACTCCTAAGTTGAATAGAATGGACTGATTCCTTTGGATTCAAGGCTTGGGCAAGAAGCTTACCTAAACTCTGAGCATTAAGTCTACTAACAGTGGAGGCTATCTGACCAACTTGCTTCTCCAAATTATATATGCTAGCCTCAGTTTTTTGCTACATTGCCTCAGTTTTTTGCTGAAAATTCATGAAATTTTATTGCATAGCATAATTGTTAGTAGCCATAGATTTCATAAGTTCTTTCAAATCATCAAGAGAATTATCATAAGAAGGAGTAGAATATTAAGGGATAGGTTTTGGGTGAAATTGTACATTCGATTGGAAACTTGGAGGTGGTGGGTTCTGTCTATTGCCACCATGGTGCATAAGTGGTTGTTGATTTCCATAATGCAAATTTGGATTATCTCTCTAGCCAGGATTGTAAGTATTTGCGTACAGATCATACCTGCATTGTGGGTTAGCATTAAAACCTCCACCTAAAGCGTTGGCATGCTCAACTGGGTCATCTTGCATGGTTGGACACATACCAGTACTATGACCATTCATTGAGCAAATATCGCAAACTTTTACTTGTTGCACATTACCACACATCATAGCATGCACAAGAGAGGTCAGTTCATCAACTTTATATTTAAGGGAATAACTACTTACCTTAATCACGCGTTTAGCATGAAAATCACCACGGGTACCAATTTGCTTGGAATTTGCTGCCATGTTAGATATCAAGTTTTAGCAGCTTCTAGAGTTTTGTCAACAAGAGCACCACCACTTGCTACATCTACAATACTTCTATCTTGGGGTGTAAGCCCCTCATAAAAGTATTGGATGAGCAGTTGGTCTGGGATCTGATGGTGAGGGCACTGAATGCAGAGTTTTTCAAACCTTTCCCAATATTCAGAAAATTTTCACCATGAGTTTGTCTTATGCCACATATTTCTTTCCTAATATTTGCAGCATGGGAAGCTGGGAAATATTTCTACAAAAACACCCTCTTCAAGTCATTCCACTAAGTGATGGAATTGAGAGGAATAGAGAATAACCATTCTTTAGCCGTCCCTTTCAAAGGGAAGGGGAAAGTTTTCAATTTTACTTGGTGTTCCTCCACCCCTTGCGGTTTCATTCCATTACAAACCATATAGAACTCCTTAAGATGAGAATGAGGATCTTCACTTGCAAGACCATTAAAACAGGGCAATAGATAGATAAAACTAGATTTCAACTCAAAGTTAGCATTTTCCACATTAAGACACAGGGGTTGGTTATCAAAGTTAGGAGCGGCAAGCTCCTTTAAAGAATGTTGGGGTTGGACTGCCATTGCTAAAGGATTGATTTGAGATGAATTTGATGTGGATGATGATGATTCTCCTACTTCAAGCTCTGGACAAAAAAGAGGGTTGAATGGGCAACTCTTTTCATCTAGGGTGCATGAAAAAGGATCAAAAAGTGGTGAGCGTATGGGTGATTGGTGTAAATGGACAATTTAGTTAATGTAAAATTGCTCAATTTCTTCTTCGATAAGTTGTTGTTCAAACGGTTTGGGCATGCGACCTACAAAAGAGATGTAAATAAACACAAAAACAAACTTCAAAAGGAGTTAGTATAAATTAAGTTCCCCGACAACCATGCCAAAATTTGGTAAGGTGTCGTTATGCCTTCAAATTAAACCCTAAAAGCTAACACAGTAGTATGGGCAAGTAGAGTATCGTTCGCACAGAGAACTATAAAATATGCAACTAACTCACATCAAGCAAGCAGTGTGATTATTCAACTCTCAATTAAAATGCAAAAATCTACTAAATTCAAGAAAGAAAAGGCACAGTTGCGAAATTAGACACTAAACTAATAATTAAATAATCACACACTTAAGACTACTATTAAGAAGACCTAAACACACATCAATTAACTAAAAAGAACTAATATGCAAAGCACACACTAATAATCAAAACTAACAAAGGCCGAGAAGGGTGTGAGAAGAGAAAACACATTCACACTCATGGTTTTGGGGGCTTTTATATGTATGTGAAATTAACTTTAAACAACTAATTAAATAAACTAAATAACTAATGCTAATAAAGGTCAAATTCGAATGAAAACAAGTAAGAAATTCGAAAGCAATTATTAAGGGAAATTCAATAGTTAAAAATTCCAATTGCAAAAGTGTTCACTAAGACCTCCAATTTATTCCAATCATCAAGATTCAATAGATTAATCACATGTTATGTGCATGTGTTCATGGATCCACCTAATTAACTTGTCCCTCGAAGCGCAAGCAAACCAATCCTTTTTGCAAGAAAGAGATTTAAAACTAGCCTGCAATTTAACAATCAAGCAAAAGCATTAAGAGCATAATAATGGCTTAAGGATCTTAATCAATCAAGCAAAACTAGCATGCATTGAACAAGATTAAAGTTTAAGTTCGTAACTTATTAAGATCAAAACTAGCATGCACCTTAATAAGTTATTGCTACTGCATCAATTAATTATAGGACACGCATATAATCAACCAATTTTAGCAATCAAATCATGCAAGATCTATCAAATTTTGGACTTCAATTAATCAAACATGCTTCGGCATTCAAGAACAGGAACATAAACGCAAGAACAACTCACAAAACATAAGATTACGAAGTTCAAACTCTCATGGAATTAAAAGAAGTTCAAAGTTACTTACTTTTACAATTGAAACAGAATTATTAGCCTTGCATGGCTTGAAAATAAAACCCTAACAATTGTTATGTAAAGAAGAAAAGATGAAGAGAATAAAGAACTACTGTAAAAAAATTCATGTCTTTAAATAATGAGCTACTAGGTCCTATTTATATTGGTCATGAGAGAGGAAGTCCAGTCCTTATAGAATACTAACTAAGGAGGAGGAATCCATAAAGGATTTGGACTTCTTGGAGAATAAGGAGAAGAGGAATCCATAAAGGATTTGGACTTCTTGGAGAATAAGGAGAAGATGAATGCATAAAGGATTTGGACTTCTTGGAGTAGATAAGATCAGATTGGTATGGATCACACGTGCACATCTAGTCCAATAAATGCTTGCCATGTCATCACACATGGATCATAATCCAAACAACTTAGAAATTTGTTGATGTGTTAGAAATTTCGTTGATCAAACTATTTGCGTTGACAAATATGCATTTGTGCTGCCGAAAAAGAATCCTTGTGGAACTAGGATTCCTAGTCAAGGTAGGATTCATAATCCATTTGGACTATGATTTTTCATCCATCTATGATTGTCGCTGCCAAAATTTTGTTTTGCCACAATTTGCCAAAATAGGAAATCCTAGATGAAGTAGGACTCCTAGTGTAAGTCCGAAATGAAATCCTAGTTGGATTAGGATTCTTGCAACTTTGTCCATTCTTACTCTTTTCAACCTCCTCGTTCCAAATATGAACTCCATTTGTGCTAAATAGGCTTCTTTTAGCCCATATTCTTCATTTCAAGTCCAAATATACATGAAAGCACAAAGCAAGACAAGTTAGACATTTTAGATACCAAATGAGAATAAAAACTAAGTGTTAAGGTACTAAACAGATAGGAAACTATGAGTGCATCAATAACGGCCTTAACAAAGAAAATGAATAGATGAAACAAATCTAGAAGCAAAATATTGTACGAACGAAAAATAAATCAAAGTGCCATTACACGGATGAAGGGTAGTCTAGGTAACGATTCTTGTGTCAATTGAACAATTATGAGTGCAACAATTGTTCAAATCAATGTAGAGAAGTAAGATAGGTACTAAAACAAGAAATAATCCAAGAAACAAAAAAAGAAAAATAATATGACAAACTCACCAAAGCCAAGACCAAATTATTATTATTATTATTTATTTTATTTTTATCCTAATATGCCAAAATTCCAAAAATTGAACAAAAGATTCAAAGAAAACATTTCTTGATAGTTTCTTGAATGAAAGAAAGCCAATATATATGAATCTTGAATGAATAGAACAAATGTTGAATGAAAGATCAAACAAATATTCAAAGAATCAAAATCTTGGATGTTTCTTGATCAATCTTGAAATTTCTTTTCTTTCCTTTTCTTTCTTTTATTTTCTTTTCTTTTATTTTCCTTTCTTTTCTTTTCTAAGGAATCAACAAAGAAAATAATGAAAGATACTTAAGAGTTCAATAGAATTAAGCCAAAGCTTTGATACCAACTGATACGGAAACCCCAAGAAAACAAGATTCTTGAAACCCCCTAATCTTATTGAATCAAATCCCCAATCTTTCTATTATAAGAACATGCTAGTTCAAACCCCAATTATATGAAATTAAGACCCAAACCTAAATAAAACAGAAGAATTGAACACGCAACAAGCAATTACCTTGATAAATGATGCAATCCTTGAAGTAACAACAAGAAGAACATGCCTTTCTTGAAGAGAATATCTCTGAATTTTATTAATCAACTAATCTGAAGTTTACAAGGATAAAATAAGGTATTATATCCTTGCTCACGTCCTAACCCTAAAAGGAATAGGTTATAAACCCATTTAATTCTAAAAATAAGCCTAATCCTAAATAGTTTAGGAGTTATAGCCCAATAACGCAATCTGATCCTAATCCACTTCAAGTTTTTTGGCCCCAATAAATAAAGGATAGATAACAAGCCCAATGTATTAAATTAAGCCCATAAGAATAATTGAACTTGTCTTGAAATTTGGCTAAGTATTAGCCCCCCCACACGCCCTCTCTAGAAGAATCCCAAGCTTGACTACTCCACTTGAATTCTCCATGGATGGTTCGGCCTGGTCATCAAGGTGAGATGTAATGTGACTTTGAACAAACCCTTGAAGTGCTTATTTAAGCCTTG
This sequence comes from Erythroxylum domingense, assembly GCA_025594535.1. Taxonomy (NCBI): domain Eukaryota; kingdom Viridiplantae; phylum Streptophyta; class Magnoliopsida; order Malpighiales; family Erythroxylaceae; genus Erythroxylum; species Erythroxylum domingense. The sequence goes on along the minus strand of JANQBM010000009.1, from coordinate 20,259,263 downwards.
CTACACATTGACTTGTAATAGGTCTGCTAGGCAAAGTAAGCTTGTCTTGGCATGTGGCACCTTGATCTCCATTTCAGCCATGGCTTCTTGTATCTTCATCTCTATTGGGTTCACATCATTTGGTATTAGAGCCATCCTAAGACAAATCTTCTATCCTTCTAATTCAAGATTCAACCTTAACTTCTTGTTTTCATTATCTATGTTTTTGTTTCTAATTTTCCACACATACACTAAAACCACGAAATTTCCACCCTCATACCCTAAAATATACCAACCAACCTCACCTATCCATTCTGCCCAAAACAGATTCGATATTCTTATTTTTTTTTTCCTGTTTTAGCTCATCTTGTTTCTTTGTTTTTTGTGCAATATAGTTCAAGACACCATGTTCTTCAAAGATTAGGGTTCTTGCACAAAACCAAAAAAAAAAGAGAAAATCAGATTAAAAAAAGAAAAGAAAAAAGAAAAGAAAAGAAAGTAAAAGAAAAGTGCAAGAAACCCTGAGAAAGTGTCAAGAAGATCAAGAAAGTTAAGTTTTCTTCTTCTTTTAACATTCTTGTGTTCTTTTTCTAAACTTCTTCATCCTTTTCTTCTAAAAAACATGTTCTTGATTATATTTATCGTTTGGATTATTTGAAGATTTGCTTTGTTCTAAAAGAACTTGACAGAGAAAACAAGGGTGGAAAAAGGCAAGAGTGAGTGAGATTAGCATAAAAAAAGCCAAGAAGAGTGAAACACGAGTGGAGTGTCATTCTTTGAGTGTAAACACTAAGGGAGCGAATGAGGTTATTTCTTGTTTACTAATATTCATCTGCTATTTTCATCATATCTAAGTAAGAGGAAAGTGTTACCAAAGAGACTTCTACAAGCTTGGACGGTGATCTCAAGTTCATGATTCAATCCATGCAACAACAATTTCAACTGTTTGATTTCTTATTTGAGGAGATAAAGGAACAAATGGATTCCCTTGAAGCTAACAAGCATACGGGGCAACCAAGGAGGGTCCAAAACAATAGGAAGCAAACTGATTTTTCAGATTATGAAGAAGATGATGCCATGACCGTTTTCCATGATGAAGAGTATGATGTAGGGGTTGTTATAGGCAGAGGCCGAGATAGAGGAGCTAGGGGAAGGATGCATAGGAGAAATTTAGGTGGGAGAGATGATGAAGTGGGTAGAAACATAGGAGGAAGGGATATGGTGGACAAAAACTTAGGGAGCATTAAGATGAAGCTTATCTAGAGTGGGAGAAAAGATTGATTTGATCTTTGATTGCCACAATTATTTAGAGGAAAAGAAGGTAAAGCTTGTCATTGTGGAGTTTAAAGACTATGCTCTTGTATGGTGGGATCAACTAGTGACTAGTAGGAGGAGAAACCTAGAGAGGCCTATTGATAGTTGGGATGATTTGAAGGCTCTCATGAGGAGGAGGTTCATACCTAGCCACTACTATAGAGATCTGTTCCAAAGGCTTCAAAGCCTTACTCATGGGTCCAAGAGTGTGGAGGAGTACCACAAGGAGATGGAGGTAGCCATGATTCGGGCTAATGTGGAGGAGGACCGTGAGGCCACTATGGCAAGGTTCTTGAATGGGATGAATAGAGATATTGCTAATGTTGTGGAGTTACAACATTATGTGGAAATTAAAGACAAGGTCCACATGGACATGAAGGTGTAGAGACAACTCAAAAGAAAAAGGGCAGCAAAGAACCTCGACAATTCTAACTCAACATGGAGGCAGAATTGGAATAAGCAAAATCAGAATTTTGGGAGTTCTCATAAGCCCAAAACTGAGCCTATCAAGGCTAAAGATGATGTCTCCAACAAGCCCAAAGGTAAATCTGAAACCGAAACTAATCATTCTCGTGATATTAAGTGTTTGCGTTGTTTGGGTATAGGACATATTGCTTCTCAATGTCCAAACAAGAAAGTGATGATTATGAGGGACAACGGAGAAGTGGAGACCGAGAGCGATGATGATTGTGATGACATGCCATCTTTGGTGGATGATAGTGATTATGGTGGAGCTAGTAAACCCGTAGATGGAGGGGAGATGCTATCCCTTGTAACTAGGAGTGTCTTGAATGCTCAAATCAAGGTGGATGATTCTGTCCAGCAAAGGGAGAACATATTCCACACTAGATGCCACATCAAGTCTAAAGTATGTAGCATGATCATCGATGGGGGGAGTTGTACCAATGTTGCTAGCACATCCCTTGTATAGAAGTTAAGCTTACCTACCATAAAACACCCTACACCCTAGAGATTATAATAGTTGAATAATTGTGGGGAGATTTAGGTAACTAGGCAAGTCTTGGTTAGCTTTTCTATTGGGAAGTATTGTGATGAGGTACTTTGTGATGTTGTGCCACTGCATGCAAGCCATATCTTATTAGGCAGACCATGGCAATTTGATAGGAGAGTGATCCATGATGTTTTCAAGAACCATTATAAGTTTGTAAAAGATGGGAAACCAATAACCCTTTTTCCATTAACGCCCAATTAGATTTATGAGGATCAATTGAAGCTTAAAAAAAATGGGTGAACAAGAAAAGATGGTGGGGGTCTAAACTAGTGTGAATGGGCAGAATGTTGTGGAGGCCGAACTAACTTGGGGAAATAAGGATCTTGATAGGAGAGAGGGCAGAAAGAAGATGAGTTTCTTTACAAAGGAAAGTGATATTAGGAAAGCCTTATTGGCTGACTAGCCTATGATTTTATTGGTGTACAAAGAATCTTATTTTAACTACCCTACATATGACAAGGAATTTTATGCACTTGTTGGAGCTTTGGAGACTTGGCAACATTACCTACGGCCTAAGGAGTTTGTGATTCATACTAATCATGAGTCCTTGAAGCATTTGAGGGGGAAAGGTAAGATGAACAAGGGACGTGCTAGATGGATGGAGTTCATTGAAACTTTTCCTTATGTGATCAAGTATAAGCAAGGTAAGGAGAATATAGTTGCTGATGCACTATCAAGGAGGTATGTTCTTCTTAACTCTATGCAAACCAAAATGCTTGGATTTGAATATATTAGAGATTTATATGCTAATGATGCTGATTTTTCTAATGTCTTTAGTGCATGTGACAAAACAACATTTGGTCAGTTCTACAAGCATGATGGATACTTGTTTAGGAAGAATAAACTTTGCATACTAATCTGTTCTATGCATGAAATGCTTGTGCATGAGGCACATGGTGGTGGTTTGATGGGACACTTTGGTGTTGTTAAGACCTTATACGTATTGCCTTAACACTTTTATTGGCCTAAGATGAAATCAGATGTTATTCGCATATGCAGTAGATGCATTGCATGTAAAAAAGCTAAGTCTAAGATTTTACCAAATGGGTTGTATACTCCTTTACCTGTACCTAGCGAACCTTGGGTGGACATATCTATGGACTTTGTTTTGGGACTGCCTAGGATTAAAAGGGGTATGGATTAGATTTTTGTAGTTGTTGATAGGTTTTTTAAGATGGCACACTTTATACCTTGTCATAAAACCAATGATGCAACTAACATATCTAATTTGTTCTTTACAGAGATAGTGAGACTCCATGGTGTAGCATATTAAATAATATTGAAAATACCAAGGGTGGCATTATAATATCCATGGCCTGTACCCTTCCATGGACATACAAATTGCATGTGGGTATGTAAGGGCATGGAGGAATAACTGGTGTACATGTTAGGATATACAAATTGTATATAGGGTAATATAGGTACAATAAGGTATGCCATATAGGTATGTAGTGTGGCACCAACACTATATACTTGTATGACATAAATGGTATCAAATCCCTTATTATGTACATACATTTAGTGTTACATGGTACCCCGGTAATCACAGGTGTACATACCTATAATTAAATATTGGACACTAACATACATATAGAACTATCATGACATGTAACAGTTCATGCTAGTACATGTATTACTAGCGTGATAGTATGGTTATATAAAGGGTGACAACATGTAATGTACCAATAAGGTATAATATATAGTATTGTATGGTACATAATGGGATAGTAATGGTATTTTACATTACACCTAACAGAATTATCTACCAAGTTGGTTGTACAATACCGCAAACATAATTGTCTAATACTAGTTTCATTAAGTGACTATAACACATAATACATTGTGTTATGGATTTGGCAGTGTAATTCCAATATATACATGTTACAACCAGTTACATACTAGATGCGTCCTATAGAACTAAGTTATTAGTATGAAGGTTTTATCAAACTTTGATATCAATGTTGATGGGGTCTTTTATACTATTATGCTAGTAAATGTAAGATGAAACCTTACTGGTAATGGATATGTAATTATAATGTAAGCCAATAAAGTGGCACGGCCACATCAGTTATCCACATGTCATCCATATATGTAGCAGAGAAACCATTGGTTTCCATATGATACTAGTAAGCTATAACAAGTAGTTATACCAATTGGACACAACCTTATATCCATTGAGGTTATGTATTACAATGGTTAATTATTGTATATACCTAAGCATACATAACACAAGGGTATACCTATAATATCGGTATTGGAGACTAGGTAATAACATAGTCATATAAAAATTGATGTATAAACTTACACATACCTTTTATGACAAGCCTATGCATAATGCCATATACCACATAAATTATTCCAATAACCTATATCAATCACTAATGCGTCATAATATTACCACTAATATCGTGACACATTAGTGATTGATATAGGTTATTGGAATAATTTATACAATGTTATAAAATTACCAAGTTATGTGACCGGTGTGCATCATATATATAGATAATGTATTAAAGATGTTTAGTATTTGATATATCTAGTTGTCCTTAATAGCAGTATTCCTATAATTGGAGCTATTATATATGTCCAATGCACAAGTACATACCCTATATATGGGCATTGGTAATTACTAACATACATGTGGAATACTGTCATATATGGTTATTAGGTACTCAATAGGATATATCTTCTGGCTCAGTCATCTCCAGTACCATATCCTAATGGCACATCCATGACATTTGAATGTGTACTATGCTGTAATGCATGCTTCAATTATTGTAGCCCACAAGTACTGTCCTGATGGGCTATATATATGACACTTATACTCCACCGTGTATGGATAGCCATTGTATATCATAGGGTATCATTATCACCTCCATGTATGTGTCAGACATATAAATATAGTGAAGTGGTACATATACCCTAAATAGTATCCTTCTAAGGTCTGTATCAACTACAATATACACGGTGGAGTATATTTGTACCTTACTACAATATCAATATACTATTACTTGATATCACACCATGTCATATTATACTCATAATTGTAATACAGGTACCGTTGTTTAGTATCACTTGGACTACCCAAATAACTTCCTATTATATACCACATTAGGTAACCTAGCATTACATATTATAATATAACTAATTCTAGCCAGAAAAATACCCATGTGGGAATATATGGGTATTTGTCTGGCTAGAATTAGCACTATGTTACACAACGATACACTGTAATATGCTAGGTATACCTAACTATAATGTATACATACATTAATGAACTATGAATGGTGTTACACCATGTCACACTAAGTTGTACATACCCATTAATGTAATACCAGCATACATAGGTATTAAGATAACTATGGCACTACATTACAATGTGACATAACTATCTACTTATAATAGGTAGATAACTATCATACTTGTTAGCCTATATGAATGTTCCCTCAATAGCTATGGTATGGGATAAATATACATCTATCCCATAGGTGTATATTTCATACACGGTATATATTATAACATCAATCACATAACTATTACACTCCACTTGTGCATACCATAGGTAACCCAGCATACTAAGCATACTAAATATTTTACCATGGTTGGTGTATGAATGGTGTGATCTAGGTACCATAACCATACATTATGGTACCTAGATCACACCATTCGTTACTTATTGCACCAGTACATGGGACTGGAAGCCCTAGGTATAACCATACTTATATGTAATTATATGGATATTATGCACAATTTAAGGTAGGCCCTTAGATACATGTACTGGTGCAATATAATGTACTAGTCTATGTACATGCTTGTTATAACTACAATTATACTATATTGTATAATTGTAGTTATGATATCAAAACATACCTAATATCCAATATACTCTTAATATATTTATCACCACTAGACCTATAATGGGTATATAATAGTATAATTGTAATTTTGATAATGTTATATAGATAACCAACCATATATATATTTTTGGTATATGTGATTATTATACCCAAGATATGGTTAACATATGCCATATAGCATATTATGGCTATATGCTACCATACCAACCATCCTATATTGAGTATGTTACCATGGGCACATGTAGGTATATGTTGTATAAATCCAACAGATGATACACACTCCCAGTAGTATTATTGGCCATGTCTTATCAATACCACCCATGGATGCCATGTAATGGTTGTGTACACCCTTATAGATATCATAATTTAGTTTGTCATGGTAAATATTAGTGTCATACTATATGACATACCTTACAATCTGTATTATGTACAGTACATGTACTAGTGTACTATATATACCTAAATATATCAAATAGTCATAGTCACTACGTATAGGTGCCACATGTATAAGATATCACCACTAATGTGTATCAGTGTTGACAATACTGGCATATGCATAGGTACAATGGTATGGATATATACCAGTGGACATTTAATGTCATGCACCCATTGGATGATGCAAGACACTCTTGATGGTAATATCACATTGTTTGTAATTATATATGTTCCAATCATATAAACTATATGATTAGGGTATGTGATTAGGGTAACATGCTTACAATTATTAATTTCTATATACCTATATGTAGGTCTCATAGTTAAACTGGGACGTACTACTTTGATTTTGTGTAATGACTACACTATGGACATATATAATATACTATAACATTCCAACTAGTACACATATAGCTATACGGTGCCAACATTAGGTACCATACATTGGAATGCATATCTAAACCCCAGGTTTTAGGAATGACACCTTGTTGTAGTTATTCCATTAAAAATTACATGTACTATACATAATACAGATTGTAAGGTATGTCATATAGTACCACATGTGCAAAAATAATTAATCATATCGGGGCATATTATGTGTAACAGATACCCTAGGTATAAATGTTATTGGTATATCATACTTTTACTTATGTATATGAAGTATACAAGTACCTTATCCAAAGGTATGTACTAGGTAATTTGGCATATACCAATGTTACGAACATGTATGACAAAATACATTGGTGTGTAGATACTTTATTAGTGCCATAAATTAGGGGATTTGTTATAATGGGTCTATTATCCATGTGTGATGTACTCAAGAGCATAAATGTTAAATATATGCCATATAACATTTATATAACCAGATATACCATGGTATAATGTAGTATGGGTTTGTAATAGTTATATAGGATATATCTGTGTAACAATATACCCACTGAGACTACAATTCCTTACATATTGCATGCCCTGTAAGTATTGTAACCCTATCCACATTGAGATAGGGTTACAATACATAACACACATATTTGGTTGATGCCAATACAATAGAACTAATGTATACAATATTGTAATATATACCATATATATTACATTGATATGGTATAATATTAGTAGATATTTGGGTACATAGATATAGTATGTACACATATATTTCATACCTAGGTACAATGTCAAGCCAGTACATATATGGATACTAGTTTTATAATGTGGGTAAGTAGTATACCATACAATCTCATTACCCTATATTGTAGTAGGTTAATGAGTTGATGGTATTGTATAATGGCCTTATGTGGGTAATACCAAGTCTAAAGTATGGGTAGATCACACCATTCATAAATGGATACACATATAACAATATATATCATGAGTATACATTTATTAGTTAAACATGATATCATGTTAATATGCTAACCTACATGTGGTTATGCTATCATTGCTAATACTATAATAAAATGATATCATGTTTGACAAATATGCTATCACATTTGGTCATATGCCTTACCATTTAATAGTATTCCACATACAAATGGTACTATCCACCCACATGACATATTGTACTAGTAGCATATGGATAGATTGCTGTAGGATACATACATACATACATACATATATATATATATACATATATACATACATACATATATATATATATATATATATATATGTAACACCTAGTATAATTGTACAGTACATACCTTTGGATTATTATGGGTATGATGGAGAACCATGGGCATGTGAAAGATAAGAAGAGAAGCATAAATATTGGGATTTGCCTCAAGGAAGCCTAGGATATGACTTGCATGGATATGAGCTTGCAAAAGGAGGCTTAGGAGCTGAAATTGGATCAGATTTGAAGTCTGAATGTGCAAGGCATGGGGCTGAATGAAAGGCCCACCATTTAAATCTAATGTTCCTAAAGATCCATTCCAAGATGTTGGAGGCCCAATGACAAGAACTAGGGCCAAAGCAATGAAACAAGCATTGAATTGTTTGATCTAAGATCTTCAAGATATAGAACCCATGTTGTTGAGTGAGGTTTCATCTCATAAGCGTCCAAGATGCATTGTCTTACACCTTGAAGCCCAACATGAAGTGTCCAAAGGTCCACGTGAAGTCCAATTAGGAGAACTCACTTTCTTAACATATGGCCAAAAGAATTTATCATTCATTCTGATTATGAAAGTTTGAAATTTCTAAAGTCCCAGGGTAAATTGAACAAGAG
>JANQBM010000009.1:20239058-20250342 GCA_025594535.1 Erythroxylum domingense | reverse complement strand
ACTATATAATAGTTCAGATTAACAGACAAATTAAGGAACCAAACATAAAGTCAGACATCATCACGTAAGAGCCTCCGTACATAAGCCTGCTTTTGTTCTGCATTTAAATCCCAGAAAAGATTCCCAACATGAGGATTCCTCGAGAACATCATTGTAGTCCTAACAACGTCTTCAGTGGAGAAACCCAAACTCCCAAGCTCATCACCTAGCTTGGGAATTTGCTGTCCCCCGCATAGCATTTGCAATGATCTGTGCACTCCTAACACTGCATTCAGCTGCACGGGCAAGTATGGCAGCAAGGCTTTCTAACACTTCACTGTCCCTCATCTTCCTTTTCCCTTTACTTTGTTGGTTCGCGTCTATGTTGGAAGAAGAGGCAGCAGAACCAGCAACATTGACGATTACAGTTGCCGCTGGAGTGTCTGTTGGACCTAGTTCAGTCAATGGGGAAGCATGAGCTGGTGAAGCTACTGCTGCATCAGCTTCATCTTCATAGCCTCAAACTGAGCAGCAGCATCGCCCGCGTCTTGAGCTGCTGCACATGTGGCTCTGTCTTTTCCAAAGACAAACTTAAGTTTAGGGTACATTGGAAACGGCTTCCCAGGAGTATAGTACTTATTAGGGTGTTTTTGGAAAAAATTGAAACATATTGTTAGGTTGAAAACAATAACTATTATCATGATGCGTTTATAAACAACTTCAAGCTAAATAAAAGGGTGTTCTCAAAGTTGTTAAAATTATAAATAAAAAGTTTCTCTTTAATATAATATAACAATCTTAGAATAGGAGTTAGGCTAACTCCATTCATTTCAATAAATTATTTGCATCACTAACCAATCTCCAATTCACCTTACCTATTTGTCAGCATACAAATTCTTGTTTCACATGGACAGAGAAGTCAGCAATATGAGCGAAGATTTTAATATCATGCAATCAGACAATGATAACTCAAACATTCTAATAATTAAACTTCTTTAAAATTGCAAATGCTTCCCAATACTCATTCACGTATGTATACACAGCAAACAAAGAATATTCTCAGATGAAGGTAAGATAAAGAAGGACTTACCACTTTGTACAGAAGTCGTCTAATCTGAAGTGTCAAATGCGAGAAGATTGATGTAGAACTAATGCAAGTAGCACACCCTGTAAGTGTAAAAGTTTCAGAAGATTGATTCATTCACACAAGTGAAATATAAATCGCAAGTCACAAACCTATGAAATATAACTGATAATAAGAACAGGTCATTGAAGGAGTGGAAGATGCATTATCCATTGTGTTGTTGTCCATCATACAAGTAAGAAGAAAAACTGCCAAGGAAATGGAAGACAGCTGAAGAAAGTCTGGGAGACCATAAATGGAGGTATATATATAGATACAATTGTGCAGCACATGGACTATGGAGAAACAGAGTAGACTTGTGGAGTCAATCTTTGAACCTAAGCATGCAAAGATAATCAAAAGTTTCCTACAGAGTTCCAAAATTTTTCCAAACTCATTAAGTCTAACTTTCCTAGAACTTTACAAGACTTTATAGTTACTTCAGATCACTCTTTAGTCCATAGATCTAATATTCTTTCAGAAGGATCTGTGTTTCAGGTTCTAAAGGATAAGGAAATTCTGATACATAGAGAGACTAAGTGAAATTATGAGTTGTGTTTCATGCTTCTATGTGAGGAAATAAGTTCTGAATATGTAGAACTTGAGACAATTTTCTGCTAACAATGTTTGATGGAATTTTTAGATAGTAAATCATGGGATGACAAGTGGTTTCTTGGACAAAGTTCGTGAAGTTGTAGAATAATTCTTTGCACTTCCGATGGATGAGAAGTAGAAATACTCCAGACAAGAAAGTATGAAAAGTTATGGAAATGACATGGTTTTATCAGACCAACAAACAATTGATTGGCATGATAGGCTGGGCCTCACTCTAAGCCCAGAAAATCAGAGGCAATACAAATTTTGGCCAAAAAATCCTGAAGCTTTCAGGTAACTTGATTGTAATTTATATAATTTAATTCCTCATAGGACCAAGTTTATTTGAAAGATTAGGACAAGGGAGACCCCAGAGTGAATCCTGCAGCACAAATTTTTATCAAAATCCTCAAGAATACAGAATTAGATTCTCCGATTAAAATGTTCTAATAATTTGTTGTTGCAGAGAAGTCTTGCATGAATATACCATTAAACTGAAGCAGGTGAATGAAACCTAGTGCATCAAAAGCAATAGCCTAGTGCATAAACAATCTCAAAGTGCAGAAAATGAACCTGCAGCTGCACATTATATAATCCCCATTTATGAAGCACCTTACATAGCTTGATCACAACTGAGTATGTTTCGAACATAATTGGTTTTGTGGTTATTCAATGTTATATTTCAAATGTAAAGGACACTTGCTGACAATGTCACAGAGTCTTGATTTGCCCACAATATTAAAATTTTTTTTAAAAAAACCCCAAACTCTATAATTTCATAAGAATATCATGAACGACTGAAGTCTGCAGCTCATAAAGGACTAAAGTAAGTAGAATCGAACAACTGAGTTATGAACTATATGTATATTCAATTGACTACAAGAAGAAGATGGACATGAAAACCAAACACAGAACATAATGGATATAGCTAACTAAGTAAAGGAGAGGCACAATTTGGAACTAACAAGACATGAACTTCCCATAAATCATGTCCTTAAGCCACTAGGGGATATCCCCAGTTCAAATCACCAAATTATTTTAATCAATCAAAATCAGTATCTGCACATCGAGTAATGAACAACTGACGATTTCTGAGATTAACACCAAACTGTATGACCTGAGAAGTAGCTTATATGAGCTCAACAAGCTCAGAATCCAAATTTGACAGAACAAGGAATCCGAGAAACAACACAAAGCTAACAAACCAATAACCCCAGCAACTTTGAAACCCGAAAACGAAAACCTAACAATCATAACAACAAAAAGGAATTAACTTTCAATCTGCACCCTGAAAAGATTCTTGGAAATAACCATAGGAAAACTAACTAATACAAAGAATTGAAGAAGTTGGTACCAGATTTTACCTGAAAAAGGAATTACTCATGATAATGATTCATTATATTCTTTAATCTTTATGCATACATTAGTGCATTATATATTCACTATGGAAAGAAACAAACTAGAAAATATTCAGAAATAAACAAATGGAAATAAACAAAGCACAATCTTCGGATCCTATCACCCATAGCAATCTTTAGAAAAACAACAACGGTGGGATGAATATTGCATCTTACCCAGAAGAGAGGAAAGATGGTAGCAGGCTAGGTTGGCGAAGACCGAGGTTCGTTGGAGACGGGACAAACAAATCTGGCAGCAGAGACGCACACAATGATAAGCAACTTATGGAGAGTAGAGAGAAGGAGAAAAGGAAACACCCATATGCGTACAATGAAGGGGGAAGAGAACAGAAGATTATGCAAGAAAAGCAATACCGCACCTATCAGTGGAGACGAAGCCGAACGAAGGAGGAGAGCTGCGGTTGTTCAATGTCGTTATTGTGTTTTAGGTTTCAGACGTTACATGAAGATATTGTCGTCTTTTCTTCATCTTACCGTCGGACAAGAATTTTTGTACCTCAGTTTTGGAAGAAACAAAAATTTCTGTCCTTGTCATCTGAAGACGGAACAAAAATGGGTAAAGACATCAAGCAAACATGATGAAGGACACAATTTTTGCGTCCTTATCCACTATCCTCACCCTTAAGGATACTAACCAAACTTAGGATAAGTTCTCTTAATGCTTCATCATCTATCATCGATTTCTTGGCTTAAGTTGAGCGTAGGCTATTAATAGTAGCACATTGCTATTCAAGAAATAGATATATGGTGAAAAAAAATAAAAGAAAAAGAAACGTGCAAGTCCTCAGAGCCCAAAAAAAACATGTGCTACCGGAGAAGGAAAACGCGTAGTCGATTGGACGGTCATATAATATTTGTGACAGATAGGTGCTCCTTGAGCAATTGCAATCATGGATAACCCTATCAAGGTTATCGTTGTATTCCACCCTTATCCAGGAAATTCTTATCCCTAAAGCTCTAAAAGCATCCCACTGTTCCTGTCCCTATCCCGGGCCTTCCCTCTAGTCGATTTCCAGGTGCGTTTTTATTTACTTATTTGTAGTTCGACGTCAATGTTGTTCTTTGACCAGATAAATATGGATTCGGTTCCAATTGATCTTGTATGTTCACCTTTAGAAATATTGCGATGTCTACACAGTTATTAACGTACTGGCATGGCTTTTAAGTATTGGGTCTTGGGTGCTCAAAGTCCTCCTAGTTTTTGAAGAAGATACAGCTCAACCGTGTGTGATGTGTTGATGGGTTTTAAAAACAATTGACTGTGGCGCAATGAACTGATGAAGTCCATGTTAACGAAATAACTTGGTTTCACTCGAAAGCAGAAACTTTTTAAGAAAATGGAACCTTGACGATTTGCGAACGAACTAGCAAGTTACAGTCGTTAACTATCTGAAGTATCTAAATTCCCAAGTAATTGGAAATTAGGAGAATGTTGTTCAGGAGAGCTTTATGATATTTGTATTGCTTTTCTTGATTATATGTATGGCGGAAGTGAAAAAATGGGAAATTCTGCTAATATCCTGTTTAAATCTGTAGACGGACAAAATGGGTGGCAAAGGAGCAAGCAGTAATGATCGCTTGAGAACAATTTGGACTCCTGAAATGGATAGATATTTTATAGACCTCCTTCTTCAGCAAGTCAGCAGAGGGAATAAGTTTGACGATTATTTGTTCAGCAAGAGAGCATGGAAGCAAATGACTTTACTGTTCAGTACAAAATTCAATTTCCAATATGAAAAAGATGTATTGAAGAACCGGTATAAAACCCTGAGGAATTTATACAAGACTGTAAAGAAGCTTATTAATCAGGAGGGGTTTATCTGGGATGGAAATCACCAAATGGTGACAGCTGATAATAGTGTTTGGGATGAGTATATCAAGGTGAACAGGATATACATATTTTGTACCTTGCTATGTTTATGGTTTGTTTATTTGCTGAAAGTCTTATGAATGACGATTGCAGATAAATCCGAATGCTCGTACATTTAGGATCAAAAGGATCCCATATTATCCTGATCTTTGCTTGATCTATGAAAATAAAGGCATTGAAGAAAAAGGTGAAATCCTTGTTCTTCAATGATATTTGATGTGTTGGAAGTCTTGCTCGTTGTTACCTATATTGATGGTTGGTTATAGGTGAAAATGAACTGCAATACTTGCCTCACTTAGTTGAAACTGAAACAGTTGCAGCCACTCAACCGAAAAGTCCTGGTGAGGGCACTATTGTGGCCCTTCAAGAAAGTAGAGTTGATGCAATGTCTGTGTCAAAGGATGTGGTAGATGATTCGACATCCAAAGAAGTTTTAGATGATCTGCATTGGACCCCATCACGTGCAACTCAATCAACAAGCAATCGCACTAGGACGTATTGGCATCCTCCAATGGATCGGTATTTCATTGACCTTATGTTGGAACAATTGCAGAAAGGGAATAAAATCGATGGTGTGTTTCACAAACAGGCATGGATAGATATGATTACATCTTTCAATGCTAAATTTGAGTTTGACTATGATGTGGATGTTCTAAAAAATCGTTACAAAACTCTGAGAAGGCAGTATAATGTCATAAAGAATCTCCTTGAAATGGATGGGTTTGCATGGGACGATGCTCGTCAAATGGTGATTGCTGATGATTATGTATGGCAAGACTATATCAAGGTATGTGTGTGTGTGTGTGTGTGTGTGCGTGTGTATCCTGCAGGAAAATTGTGGAGGACATAATTATGATTACTACAACGTTTTGCAGGAATTGGAGTAAACTAACAAACTAGATCATTTTCCAATCAAGTATATGTATTACACAATTGAATAATTATCTAAACCTATGACATTATTATACTGCAGACACATACAGATGCAAGGCAGTTCATGACTCGACCTCTTCCATACTACAAAGACCTGTGTATGATTTGCAATGATCATAATGTTGGTGAAACTGGTCGCTTCTTTCCTCAATTTTTATTGCTGGAATATGATGTCCAACCAGGAAAGTTTCATGGAGCATCACAACTTTCCGAGTCTCCAACTACATCAGCTTCCAGTGGACTTAGGATGGAGTCAGTACTAACAGGTTCAATACCTAAAATGTCAACTCAGAATAAAAAGCGGCAATCGGAAAACCTGTCGACTTCTGCTAATTCGAAAAAATTGAGATACAAAGAGATGGGCAAGATCAGCACTCATTCTGAGATGACGACCACAGTTCCATGCTTATCAGACGAAAAAAAGGATGAGAACGCCAACTCCATCTCAATAGAAGACGTGGTTCAAACTGTCCAAGCTTTACCAAACATGGATGAAGATCTTGTGCTAGATGCTTGTGATCTCTTTGAGGATGAAATGAAAGCAAAAACATTCATGGCATTGGATCCCAAATTAAGAAAGAAATGGTTGTTAAGAAAGCTGCGCCCCTGAATCATAGATCCTTTATGGATGAATCACGATGCCTTCTTTGAAAGGCTAGTGGAGATGGGGCCTTTTCTCGACGAGTTATGGTTCCGGTGAACAAAGAACTTCTAGGTCTTGATATGTAAAATTTTAGCGAATACATTCGAAGTTGATATATCTATGGAGAACGAAAAGATGAAATTAACCGTAGATAAGAAATTTGAATTGCTAACTTCTAAATAGCCAAGATCCATTGAGGGAGGGTGTGCAGTTGTTAAATGTATTGTATATGTTGTGATTATGGACCTGCATTTATGTCAGTCTTTCAAGGACCTACACGGGACGGAAAAGCTGAACATTGAATGGACACGCCTTATATCGCAAGAGTGACAACTTTCTGGTAAAAGTCGTATGAATACTACGCAAGATTGGGATTAGTAAGTCAAGCTATTCCCATTAAACATAATAGCTACCAAAAACGAAATGCAACATGTCTATGCCCTTTATCAATCATCTGTTCAAATGGGTTACACCAATATGAATTATACTGCTTACTACCAGAGTCTACCCTAGCCCCCTTTTCGAGATATAAATTCGTCAAAGATTGATGATTGACCTATTACAATCTGAAGCTAACAATGAAGACCGCTATGTAGATTTCAATTATAAACCATCGTCAAAGATAGTGGATAACAACAATCCTTGTACAAACTCGCTTCTCTTTGCCTTTTCCATACATTCCTTACTGGACATCGGGGTGAGATGAATGTCTCTGCAACCATGCAAATGACCCTGAAGTTAGACACAATAAGGAAAGGATCTTGGATAGGAAACATCTGAGTAAACAAATGATTAAAGCTAGATTAAGCGAAAGCAATGAATCTTCAGACACTTCAAAGCAAAAGATGGAGGACGTGAGGTGTCAAGATACAATGCACAATATAAAATTACCCCAAACCATCTCAGAAAACCTGACAAAATTGATGTCTTCAAATAATATGACTTGGTAAGCATTGTATTACCTCTTTGCAACCATTTTAATATATGTTTATTTGAATTCAAGTTAGTGTTATTTTATTCTACACATATTTATGGTATATATACGCTTCTTTCAATTTAAAAGGGCTCCAGATGCATTCAAATCTGGCTCAAATGCTGTCTCACAGCTAATTAGCGTGGAACTGCAGATGCTAACAAATGCAATGACAATCTGATCACGTCTCATTTTCCCCTAGCCTTAAAACTAAATACTACGATGACGAAGTAACATGAGTGATTTTATTAATTTAATGGCATAGGAGCTCACTGTGTCCTGCTTGGTGCTCAAATTGTTCCACATGCAATTTTTTTTCACAAAGATTTGTACTAATATAATTACTGTCTGTTAATTGTTCTTTCTGCTCATAGTAACCTTTATTTCATGGTAACTCAATGGTTTAAGATGGATAAAGATGCAGAAGACAAAGTGATGAGGTTTGTTGAACAGCTAACCTTTCTAGCATTTTATCGTTTGAGCTTTTCTCTTCTGAAGTTGCTTCATTTGAGCAATCAGACTGTACAGTTTCTGACTTATCAG
Organism: Erythroxylum domingense; assembly: GCA_025594535.1. Taxonomy (NCBI): domain Eukaryota; kingdom Viridiplantae; phylum Streptophyta; class Magnoliopsida; order Malpighiales; family Erythroxylaceae; genus Erythroxylum; species Erythroxylum domingense. The sequence continues at coordinate 20,242,266 of JANQBM010000009.1, read as the reverse complement.
ATGAATGTCCAATGCAAAGGAATGACAGCAGTGGATCAGGTGCCAAATTGGAAGAAGAAACCATAGAGGATGACCCCCTGACTAGTGATTGAATGTATCCATCTTCCAACTCCTTCTTCAGGAAAGAAAGAGTTGAATGCGAATCATTTTGTTGAAATTTCAACTTTTGCAAACAGTAATGTCTAGTCAAGGAAAAAACTGAAAAGCTCAACTCATTATAAAATACCAACCAAGCACATAACAACAATATTAAATTACCACATACAAATAAAGATATTCAAAACCAACATTAATTGTTAAAATGGAGATAACGCACAAATCAACTTAGCAAAGGATATCTTGATCATGTCTCCATGTTGTCTCTGTATGTGCTCAACCAAATTCACTCCCACTCTTGTGGCACAAACCGGACATGCCTGCAACTGCAGACATTATCTATTGTAAGCAAATTGAAATGAAAGAGTATTATTGAAACCTAGCCAAGTCCTATTTTTACTGAATGTCATATGAAGATAGCATGTCAAGTAAATCACACAAATGCATGTTGTTGAACATGTATAGAGCCCATTGCATAAATAGCACCACTTGAATGGAGTCACTTTAGCATTAGACATTCCTAGTCTTTCTCTCAAGAAAATCATTAAAGGAAAAAGGTTAACGTTTCATTTCAAATACAGTTCCCATGGGAAATCCACCTTTCTCAACTACTCAAGTTCAAATTTCATGAGCCTATGCATTCAAGAAACTTTGCCTAGGCTCTCATGCTAACAGAATGCTTTTATGCCTGAAATTGTGGAAATATAAAAAAACCAAGAACTTAAGCAATAACAGTAATTGTATTACTGAAACTGCATATTTTATGAACGTAAAGATTTGAAAAGGTCAGGATAAAGGTCAAGAATAAGATGATTCTATGTCACTGTGATCCAACTGAGTATATTAAAAATGTGAAAATTTCTGTGCAAACTATCGTTCTAACAATTCATTGACTAGAACATTTGTGTGTAAATCAAGCAAGAAACTCACTTTTATAATATCCAAAGGTGCAAGTTGGTACAGTATGAAATTTTGTGAGAGAAGAATCATCAAAAACACAAAAATCCAGCAGTAAAAATGTCCAATAACTCTTTAACGCACAAGCAAGGACTAGTCAAGTAACAGTTATCGCTAGAAATAAGGAATATCCATGGTGAGAGTTGAAGGGAACAATTACCCCAGAATTAGCTTCTAAATGATGCTCGTCATCAATATGGTAACATAATTCAACTAAATCAAAATCGTCGCTGCAAAACGGACAAGGGTACTCGGCCCCTAAATCATCATCTCCCTCTATCTCTATCTCTTCGAAATCAACACAAAGATCTGCTTCAAAATCAACATCATAAACCCACCAGTAAAAAAATTCGCGATCAGCAAAACGATCAATCGACAGCATTAAAAACACCCAACAAATGAATACCAATATAAAACCCAGTAAAGAAATAAAAATCCAATCTTGAACTTACCGGTGAGAGCTTTTATAGTAGATTGATAGCTTCTTGAAGAACCAGAGAGACCGAAGCTCCATTTATCATTTTCCATTACCAAAACAAAACTTAAGAATAACGACTCTTCTCTTGTTCGATCAAAATTCCTACAAAGAAGTGGTGGGTTTTTGTTTTTGTTGTTTATTTTCTTTTTAAAGAGTGAGGAGCAAAGAGCAAAGACCAAATAAAACAGAGCTTAAAGCACCGCCAAGGGAAGCAACAAGAGAGACTCGGAGAAGAAACGCAGTAGTTTCTGTGGCTCTCGAAGGCCAATATAGGAGTTTGGTTGCAAATTTCCCAATGTACAAAACTTTCTAAAATGACCTCCGACTCTACCTTATTATCAAAAAGCCCCACCCAGCCACTCTACGAAGACTCAACGACCGCATGGAGATAAAGATCCCAGTGAGCAAGTGACCGACCATTCCCGCCACAATTTTACGTTTTTATCCCTACAAGCCGTTCGATTTGTGCATCTTGTGGCAACCGGCCCTGGCTGTTCTTGTCTTCTGCCAAACGCGTCGTTTCTTGTGATTGCATTGTCCACACAAGATGAATAGTGTGGCGGTGGTAGCAACAGGAGAAAACGACAAAAAGCTAACGGAGTTATTTTATTTTCCTGTTTCGTACAACCTTGTACATCTTTCAAATGTTATTTATGTCATTTCCCTTTTCTATCTTGTCTCTGTCCTAGTTAATGTTGATAACATAGATAAGAGGCGACAAAAGGGTAGCAAACAAATCTGTGTCTACCTTATCATGTGCGCCTTTTTAACATTGCTTCGTCGTGAAGACAAGGGAGAAAAGAATTGCATATTGGCTTAATAATGTGGTTAAAACAACTTTTAGATCATTGTCTGAACTCACTTGGAAAGGCAAAGGAAAGTTCAAAGTGAAGAAATAGTAGTAGAATCTTGGTCCATTGGCGTTTTGTTGGGAGTACGTTGCAGGACACATCTTGACATTTAACAAAAAAAGTAACAAGACAAGACCGTCTGATTCTTATTCCATAATCCATAAACTAATACATCACAGCGAAATTAGAGTCCAAATCATGATACACCACCTTATAACAGTAACAGTTCGCAATTGAACAAGTGCTTAGAAAGAAAATTCCCTTGAGGTTCAAGCAAAAGGGAAGTGAACTAATCTCCGCTTGGACAGCCTCTGCATCCACAGTGTACACACTCTATAATCTTCTTCTCCCTCAGGTTCTTGGGTACTCGGCAAACACATGTTGCTGCGAAGTTGTGATCCCGCCGTTGCATGCATCTTAAGCAGCAGAGACGTTCGTAACCCGGCTGCATTCCATACAAAAACAACCAAATTAGAACACAAATGCTTGCATTCACAAAATGAATACCAAGAGTTACAAGTTTAAGTTAGGTAGGACAGTTGATACGGACCTTTTTCCACTTAGCAATTAGACTGCGATCTGCATAGCCTTGCTCCAAACAGAACTCGTATAATTCTTTGGATATTTCCTTTCTCCGATGGTAGAGGTCGAAAATATAGCGGCCCTTCTGGTGAGCTATTTTGAAGATAGGCCACAAGGCTTCACACTTTCTTTTACCATCATGTGGATCATTCTCAGATGTCCAAATGAATGTAAGAGCATTGAAAGCATTTTAAAGTTAAGAATATTAACAGAAGGAAAGAAAAAGACATGGAGTACATTAAGC
>JANQBM010000009.1:20200691-20238958 GCA_025594535.1 Erythroxylum domingense | reverse complement strand
TGAATTTAGATGATTTATAGAAGTGAAATAAAGAATGAGAATTGGAGTTGAAATTGTATAAGAATATGTTATGTTTTCGTGTTTTTGATCAATCATGGATTTTGATTTGTGTGTGTATAATATTAAGCCGAAAGTGGGTTTTGAGAAAAAAAACTAGAATAGTTAATGATTGTATGAATGTTGACATATTCCCGGGTATTACAGAAGTATACCCGAGAATATGTCATTGAACATGCATGTTACATGATACATATATAACAATGCATATTCTGTTACATGAACAATGTGGTAACATGAAATTGTCTTTGATTGTATATAGAAGAGCAAACAGAGCGACCGCTTCTAGATATTTCCAGAACTTCAAGGCAATAAGCAAAAAAGGAGCAATTGTGAGTAACCTAAGATGGTCTCACCTTGATTGTTTGTTTAATTTTGAATTGAATTTATATGTTATGTTGTGTATTGATTCCCGACAATTGATTGTCCGAGGAGTTTAATACTCGGGACTGTATTGGAAGTGTTCCTTGAATGTGACTGTGATTGACTACATGTGTTCTCAACTTATATGTTGAATGTCAGACTAAAAGTCCGATGATGAATGTGAATTGGAAAGTGAAAGTGAATGTGAATGACTGAACATAATGACTGAATATGTGTCATGCACTTCATTCCAAAAATGTTTGAAATATAAAGTCAGTTATGACTGGAATCGCTAATGAAAAAGAACTTAAAGCTTATACATTCGTGGTAAGAGCCTATGGCTCAATTTGTATGATAGAGATCGGTATCCACAATGAATACAGGACAGTATGATAGAGCCCAGTATCTACAACAAATATGGGACAGTGAAAAAGACACTTGGTCATAACAAAATAATAAATAAATATGAGTCTCATAAACATTGCATACACAAATGATATGACTAAATTAAGTAATTGCAATGTTTTGAGAACTTGTATTGTATCAAATGTATGATCAATATGTCTTGCATGATTTTAATGAAATTATACAATGGGTGGATTTTTGAAATGGGTCAATTGTGTACAAAGTGTTTTGTGTTATTACATGATAAAATTTGAGATGATGTAAATTATGACGACTTACATTGTGTGTTGCATGACAAGAGTGAACTATCGAGGATGGTTACTCAATTGAGTTCACAAAATTCAATCAAATTGCAAAGTTGACATTTTCAAGTTCGAGAGAACAACGACTTAGCTCCTAAGACTACTTAGAAGGGTTTTTGGTATAATTTTTGGATAAAAGAACATGGCTCAAAGATCGATCAGCTGGGACTGAAGGAATAGTTTGTTTTAATTTTTGTTTAGTTTCCTTATGTATGTAGCAGAGTATGTAGAGTGAGCTGTAAACACTCTAGGTTGACATTGTAAAATATGGATAATGGTTAATGCTCCAGTGTACATTATAGTTTGAGAAATGAAATGAGGAAAATTTGGTTTTCAGATAATGTGTTATTTATGGTTTTACTTACGATGCCATGTGATATAGTGAAGGTGAAATGGTTAACACACCATTTCTATCGAGCATGTGCACATGTGTCCGAATGGTGCACGTGCATGTCTCAGATGGGAGTGGGTGTTACAGTTGGTGGTATCAGAGCATGGTTGGCATCCATAGGGATATGTAGAAATGTTAGGCATGACATATTATGAGAATTTCGAATGATAATTGAAGTTATTGTTTACTGTAGGTCATCTGCCATAGGTAATCAAATGGAACAATCAACTGACCTAGGATCAGAAAGAGCCAGTAGAGAGTCATCTATGTCTCGATCTGAGGGAATGCCTCCAAGAATTCCTGAGAAAAGGGAAAGGAGGTACGATAAATTGAGAAAACAGGAGGTTATGGACTTCTATGGAAGTATAGACCCTGCAGAGGCTGAGGGATGGCTAGAGAGAACAAAAAGAGTCTTTGACCAGATGGACTGTGAGTCGAACGAGAGGTTCGACTATGTTGTTTCTCTATTACAAGGCCCAACTTACCAATAGTGGAAAAATGTTCCAGGCAGTATCATTAGGCCTTGTAGTTTAAGATGGGAAGACTTCTTGAAGGTCTTCAAGGAAAATTATATGCCCAAGATCTACCTGGACAGAAAGATGAAGGAATTTTTGGATCTGAAGCAGGGCAGGATGTCTGTGACAGAATATGAGAATAAATTCAATGAGCTGATGGGATATGCTACTGCTTTGATTTCTACTAAGGAAGAGAAATGTAGGAGATTTGAAGATGGGTTGAACATGGAGATTCGGACAAGGCTAGCTCTTACTAACTTGACCAGTTTCACTGAGCTTAGAGCAGCCTCGATCCAAATAGAGCAATTGTTAAGGGACAGTCATTCTGAGCAGAGATTAGAGTCTAGAAAAAAGAGGCCCAGTGAATTTCAGGGCGGTTCTAGTAAAAGGTTCAGTAAGCATCAAACTCGAGCTTTCAGACCACCGACTAGATCAAGACTGTCAAGGTTCAGACATAAAGATAGTTTTGTTCAATCTGGCAATAGTAGAGGTGCAGTATCGGGTCAGTTATTGACTTGAGAGCATTGTGGGAAAAAGCACAGTAGTGAATGTTGGAAGTTGACAGGAGCCTGCCTTCGATACGGCTCATTTGATCATCAGGCTAGGGACTATTATGTTGTGTTTAAAGCACAGTCTGGTAGGAGAGGAAGTGTGGCGATAGAAACTACAGTTCAGCAGAGTTGAGCCAGTGGGTCTGGGCAAAGAGGTCGTGGTAGGGGCAGAATGAATTCTGGGAGTCCTTCTGTCAGGATTGAGGTATAGAGCAATCGACCACAATCTTAGGCCCGAGTCTATGTCATAACTAGACAGGAGGCTCAGGATTCTCTTGATGTTGTTGCAGGTGCATTACTTATCTTTGATTTTGAGGCTTTTGCATTATTAGATCCTATATCTACACATTCTTTTATCGCACCTTATATGACATCTAAATTGCATTGTGATAGAGAATTATTGAGATGTGAATTAGAGGTGAGTACACCGATAGGTAGTACCACCGTGATAGGAGAGGTCTGCAAGAGGTGTTTGATTCGAATTGATCAGGCAGAGTTAAAAGCAAACTTGATTGTGTTACAATTAAAATAGATAGATGTTATTCTAGGCATGGATTGGCTCATTGCTCTTAGGGCCATCATGAATTGCTACACTAAAGAGGTAATTTTAGAATTTCCTAATCAACCAAGAGCCGTGTTCAGAGGGTATTAACCAAGCAGTGCCAGCTAGACTGATCTCATTCATGAGTGCTTTGAGGTTAATGCAAGAGGGATGTGAGGCTTATCTAGCCCACATTATTGATACTAGAGCTGAGCAGAATATACAGGACATTCCTGTGGTTAAGTAATTCCTAGATGTGTTTCTGGCAGAGTTACCTGGCTTACCTTCAGATCGGGAAACAGAGTTCACAATTGATCTAGTTCCAGGTGTTGCTCCTATATCTATTCTACCATATAGGATGACACATGTGGAACTCAAGGAGTTAAAGACTTAGTTTCAGGAATTACTTGAAAAGGGATTATTAGACCAGTGTTTCACCCTGGGGAGATCCAGGTTATAGTAAAGAACAAGTACCCGTTGCCTAAAATCGATGACTTATTTGATCAGCTGCAGGGAGTTCAGGTGTTTACTAAATTGGATTTGAGGTCTGGGTCCAGAAAATGTCAACGATGCATGTACAATTATTTTAATGAGTGTTAACCTTATTCATATGTATGAGAATGCCATATGATGCATAAAATGTACTTCTAAATTCCTAATAAACTCTCGTGAAAAGAATCTTAGGGTCCTCACCCTAATCATGGGGTAATGAGATGTTACAATATCACGAGCTCGGATATGTATGATATTGGAGGAAGTCACTAATGTCCATTAACTTGTTGATGGAAGACTGATAGAAGTAAGCATCGTGGTTTCTCCAAAATATGGTCCAAGAGATGTGTAGATATCCAAAGGAGATAAGTTCAGGAACTGATTGAGTTGGTCTAGCTCATAGTTTAGTTCATCCATAAGTTGAGCACATTCAATAGACCAATCCGTAGTAGTTCTCCAGTGCTGAATATGATTCAGTGTGCACATATGTCCAGTGGTACTCATACAGTAGGGATGATGTATGATGTAGATGGCATAAGCCTTTCTATCAGTTATGGCAATGTCCCATAGTTGATGATAAGTCAAGATTTATGACATGTCGATACGCCATTTGTTTGGAGGTTGGAACCATTCCAAGAGAGTCCACAGAAGTGACTTTGACTGAGTTGGATTAGAAAGGTGATGATAGACATAAAGTGGTGACAATGAAATTGAACACACATACAAGGTAGATAAAGACCAAAGATGCCATAAGGTGGCATCATGCAGAGAATCATAAAGATCATACATTAACTTGTATGGAGTAAAGACATCAAAATGACTAGGAGTTGGCAAAATGTGATTCTGAAGAACAAGATGCAGATAATAAAATAAACTTTGACATAAAAGAGGGAAAAGCTCTGTCATACTCTTAGGAGGAGTAGAAAACAGAGGAGAAAACTCTTTTTGTGTTTTTGTGGATTTAGGAAACTCCATAAGCCAAAACAAAGGATTGAACTGATGCAAAAGAACTAAAGAAGATTGAATACCTTGGCGATGAAAATAAGAGTATTTATAGGGAAAAATGTCTGAAGGCCAAGGTGGATGTTGGAAAAGCAGATGAGATAAGCTTGTAGTAGAAGCTATTGAAGGATCAGCTGATGCATGTTGTAATAGTTATGATTCATGATCTAAATCAGATTCTACTAATCTCTTTCTGCTGGATTATTGCTCTGATTAACAAGCCCATTAAGAAGTTGTGGGCTTCATAGCAGACTCATTGGGTGTAAGCTTTAAAGCTTTAGAAAACTTTTCTAGATATGTGGCTTTCAGAGTCTTAAGATCAGTGTATGGACTAAAGAATGATTGATACCTGAGGCCTACGGGTAGGATCTGTAAAGGTGAGGCTTTACTGTATGTATTCATGCCAATAAGAACATCTAGGCCTGGTAATTGTGTATGTCCAAGTATTATAGTCCACACTGTACATCCTGGGAAGAATCGAATACTGATATTTCTCTTTGTAATGAGCCCTAATGTAAATGTATTGCCATCTGCAGTTGTAAAAGACTGATTTTGTGAGGTCCATGATATAGAGAGTAAAATGCTGGGCTTCATGATCATATGGCTAGATCCAGTATCTATAAACCTAATAGCTTTGATGGGTTTGTCATTTTATCCTGTTGAAAGAGTTGGATCTAGACATATGGTCATAGAACTAGTGTATAATCCATCTTCATGCATGTCCGCTGTTGTAGCATGTATAGTGAATCATCTAATGATGCATCATCTATAGTCGTAACAAAAACAACAAACTTTGTATCTTCGTTCTCATGATATTGTTCCTCAATTAGATCTTCAATATTATTGGAAAGATGAATAGGCAAGACTGATTGCATATGCTCCAATAACTTGATATCCTTTTTCGTCTTGTAAGGATAAGTATGTGCAAAATGACCTGGTTGTCCGTAGAGAAAACATCGATCAGCTTTCTGTCGATGAGAGGACTTCTTAAAGAACCGCAGAAATCTTTTCTTTTTTCTATAGGTTCTTTTCAGAGGCTTGTAGCCTGATTTCTCCTTGTGGAACTTCTTCGGGTAAGCTTCTTTGTAGTACTCCTTCTTCCTGGTACTATACCCACATTTATTCGGATCCTTGCACTTGATCTGAAGATAAGGCTTCTTGTAAGCCTACTTAAGCTGAGGTCCACCCTTAAAAATATTCTTCAATAAGACATGTTGATCACATAACTTATCAAGAGATGCAAGAGCAAGTTGGTAAATCCCTCCAAGAGATATTTTGGCCATATCCCTTTGCAAAGACGTTATAGTCCTTTGCAGCTCTGGTTGTAATTGATCTGGAAGGGATGACATAAAAGTATAGCGAAGATTAACATCATTCCATTCATTCAAAAGATAATACCTCTCCGTCATGTGTTTGTAATGCTTCTGGATATCATGCTTGTTAAGTGAGCAGCATTTCATATCAAAATACTCCTGACGGATATATTTATCAATCAGCTGAAACTCACCAATGAATTCCTTATGAATAATTCCAAAAAGAGCTCCGGCGATAGTGACTTGGAAATACTGCATTCGTTGATACTCAGAAATACTTTGCTACCATTCTCGCAAAGTACCAGTGAAACGAGATATGAATTCAAAAAAATATCTGGCAAGTGATGATTAGGTCTGCTCATCTGTAAGTCTATACATGCACCAAATTCATGCAATCAATCTCTCTATTTCTTTGGTGGAAGATCATCAAACGTAAACCACAAACTAGAAGATGGTTTAGTGGTATCCTGTGCAGCTAGCTTAACTTGTGATGCTGGTGCAGTTCTGAAAGATTCAATACCTTTAGATTCCGTTTCACTTATCTCAGGATCAATATCAACGTCAGTTGGTTCCGGTATAGTCATCAGAATTTATGATAATTCTTATAGATCAGCTAGCTATGCTGAAGAATCAATGGTTGATTCAGACATCTGTCCAGATGATGACTCATATATTGTTGCACTGACATTTGAACTTTCAGATGCTCCTAAGTAAACGTCTGATGAATGATCTGATTGTCAGAGGTAAAAGATTGTTCTACTCCAATGAGTCTTAAAAGTTGCGATGAACTCTAACATGGGCGCTTTGTCCTTCCTAGTAGATGTAGAAGGCTGAGAATTTGGTAGAGATGTTGGTGGTGTACGTGTCTGTACTAATGTTCTCCACTTTTGTGTTGGTTCAAAAGATGTGTGAGAAGATGATGTTGGCTCAGGAACCCTTTCAGGCTTTGACTTAAATTTCAACTTTCTTGTTGACTTAGCTTCAGTCGCCTGTTTAGCTTGAGCTGTTTGAGGATGTATGTACTTTCTAATCAAAGGATAATTGAACTTGAATACCTTTGAATAGTTAGTTTCCTATGGATACTTATGATACATAAGAGAAGCATATAATGGTTGTGTATTTAGAAATTCTGTTGAGTTCAAACTGTATACAGCTTTAGACTGTGCAGATTGCATGTCAGCTTCCATTTGTCACACAATTCCTTGTATCTTCTCAATTTCTCTGCATTTGTTATCGAAGTCAGGACCCATATAATGTATGTCAATGTAATGCCGAAGTTCAGCATCAAGTTGTTTGATTTGAGCCTTGTAAGATTGATACAATTGTTGGAACTGTTTAGAGACTGCGTCAACTTTTTGATGAGTAGCCTGTGTGTGGTGACTGATTTCCTCAAGCTTAGAATCAATCCTTCTAAGAACTCTATTCTGTGCTACTATAATTTGTGTTTGCCAATTTAGCACTTCATCTGATGGATTTGAAACAAATGTTCCTTGTGAAGTGATTCTTATGGCTCGGATATACGGGTTAGAGATAACCCTCATTGATTCATCAGTATTCCTGTGTAGTTGAGGAAAGTCATCCTTATGTGATTGCAACGCCATATAGCACGGAATAGGAGTAGGAGTCATAACAGGAATAGTTAGCTTTGTGTAACAACTATCAAACGATTGTAACATCTCTCTCAAAGATCTGGGTCTGCACCCTTTAGTAGGTACAGGGCTGTATCAGTAGATACACGTCTAAGAGACTTTGTTCTGTATCCTTCAGTAGATATAGGTTTGTATCCTTCAATAGATACTCTTCTGCATAGGCTAAAATCGTCTGGTACTAGCTTCTTCTCATCCTTCAGTAGATGAGATCTTCTTTGTACTCCAGATAAAAGCTTGGCTGCTTCATCATCCTTCAGTTGATGATGGGAGTTTTGGAATCCAGATAGAGACTCTAGATCTATATCACCTTTCAGTAGGGTGATGTTGAAGTCCTCCAGATGGAGGATTTGGATCATCCCTCAATGGATGATACTGTTGCGAAGTCTTACATTTAGATCTGTACGTTTTCTTCTTCCTTCGTCTTATGTAGTGATCATCATCATCGTTACTATCTAACTCAAGATTGAGATAGACTTCACAATCAGGTTTGCACATGGATGGGTCGACGTCCCATACAAAATGTCCACGATGATGGCTTATATAAACTGCATCTCCATTAGATTTGAAGTAATAGATCGGAGGACCAGATTTACCTTCTTCATGTGAAAATATCGGCTGAATCATAAATATACCCCCTCTTGGGGTAGAAGTGTTGCCCGTATCTTCACTAGGCTTTGAACAGATGGACTTCATGGTTCCATCCTTCAATGTCTTTATAATCAGAGGAGTCGTCGTATGAAAAGAGTGTCGATGAGGTGCGTGGAATACCTTCTAGGAGTTGGTGATCCATTCAGTAGGCATCAACTTTTCAAGCTCCTATGCTGGCAGTTGCTTCGGGATCTAGATGATAGTAGTCTGATCATTTAAACGATCAACAACCATGTAAAGAGCATTCGAAGTGGAATTAGGAAAATTAAGATCCATAGAATGATTCTTAGAAGATAGATCATCTGGTGGTGTAAGGTAGCCATAATGGCTAGCGGATCTTGATTTGCGCTAGTGATCTAGATCTGAACTTGTAGACGTTCAGACAAAGTGGGATCATCCAACCTGATGTTGAAATCAAGGGCTATGGTTAGTATGACACTTCCGTTGTTGAGAGTAGTCAGCAAGGTACCAATCAAGGCATTTTGGTACGTTGTGTAGGCATTGTCTAGAAGAGATATCATGTCGGTTGCAGGTATTACCTTTCTTCCATGAAGTGTAAGAACAAGGCGTAGAGCTCCAACATGTAAGTGCGTATGGTTCTGTTCTCGCCACAAAGAGATCAGCTCTTTAGGGATTTCAAGCTTTACGTATTGTTCTGCAGTTGTAGATCTGAGACCACACTGTTCCGATCTGGAACTCTAGATGATTTCTTTTACTCCAGGACGTGAGGTAGACAAGATGATTTTGATGCTTCTTGTCTAAGAACGATCATGACTGTAAATACTGTATGGACTCAACAAAGTTAAAGAAGACTCACAAACACGATTTTCTACAAGTACATGGGTAATTTCTACTAAATTTTTGATTTTGTTTGAAAACACACGCCTAACACTACTAGGCAAACTAGATAGAGACAAATTGGACGATAAATGTACAAGGTCACACGACAAACTAGACGTAGACAAACTAGTAGATAAATGAATTGGGTGTCGTGTTTCCATATTTCTTTTGGTTCTCTCCCTACTAGCTTGAGTGTATAACCGAGTGTGCGAATGTTTACCAAACAATCTTGATACAAATGGTGGAGTAGCATTGTCCTCAACGATGCCTAGTCGCCGACTAGCTACGGCAATGGACTCTCATACCAATATTACCAAATACTGATATCTACCCCCGCTTTGAAGGGCAACCGAACCAGATGGCTCTGATACCACCCTGGGACCCCGAAGGGCACACAGGGAAACTGTTGCGAAGGCTTACATTTAGATCTGGGCTTTTTTTTCTTCCTTCGTCTTCGTAGCGATCATCATCGTCACTATCTGACTCAGGATTGAGACAGACTTCACAAGTTGGTTCGCACATGGATGGGTTGATGTCTCATACAAAATGTCCATGATGATGGCTAACATAAACTGGATCTCCATTAGATTTAAAGTAATGGATCGAAAGAGAAGATTTACCTTCTTCGTGTGAAAATAAGGGCTGAATCATAAATATACCCGCTCCTCATCTTCACTAGGCCTTAAATAGGTGGACTTCACGATTCCATCTTGTAGTGTCTTCAGAATGAGAGGAGTCGTCGTATGAAAAGAGTGTCGATGAGACGGGTGGAACACCTTCTGGTAGTTGGTGATCCATTCAGTAGGCATCAACTTTTCAAGCTCCTTTGTTGGTAGTTGCTTCGGGATCTGGATGATAGTAGTCTAATCATTGGAACGATCAGCAACCATATAAAGAGCATCCAAAATGGAATTAGGAAAATTGAGATCCATAGCATGATTCTGTAGACGATAGATCATCTAAGGTAGCCATGATCGCTGTGGGATCTTGATCTGCTCCAGTGAACTGGATCTAAACTTGTAGACGTTTAGATAAAGTAGGATCATCCAACCTGATGTTGAAATTAGGGGCAATGGTCTGTATGACACTTCCGTTGTTGAGCGTAGTCAGCAAGGTACTAATCAAGGCATTTTGATACGTTGTGTAGGTAGTGTCTAGAAGAGAGATCCTGGCTGTCGCAGGTATTCCCTTTCTTTATGAGTAGATGGGCTTCACGGTACCATCCTTTAGTGTCTTCAGAATCGGAGGAGTTACTGTATGAAAAGAGTGTCGATGAGGTGTGTGGAATCCGTTGTATGAGATTAGAACTAACGAGGAAAGAAGGTAGATACTGAGGGGTAAGGTTCTTAAGAAGAAAGTTGAGAGTTAAGAGCCCTTGTGAAGCCAAAAGGGCTTGTTAAGGGCATTGTGTCTCGGCCATCATACCAGAAACTTACTAATTGCCAGTGATCCACAGTTCTCTTTAAGGGAGCGTATGATCTCCAGGAAGGTGTGGTTTGAGATGGTGTCATATGTCGAGGACATACTGGTACGTCACTGACGTATCCTTTCCCTGTGTGCCCTTCGAGGTCCCAGAGTGGTTACATCAGCGACGTACCAATATGTCCTCGACATACGACACCATCTGAAACAACACCTTCCTGGAGATCATACGCTCCCTTAAGACGAACTGTAGATCACTGGCAATTAGTAAGTTCCAGGTATGATGGCCGAGACATAACGTCCTTAACACGCCCTTTTGGCTTCATGCGGGCTCTCAGCTCTCAACTTTCATCTATCATAATTATCACAAGTTCTTCTTGGAGTTATTCATAAGGAATTCATTAGTGACTTTCAGCTGATTGATAAACAGATCTGTCAGTAGTATTTTGCTATGAAATGCTGCTCACTTGACAAGCATGATATCCAGAAGCATTACAAACGCATGACGGAGAGGTATTATCTTTTAAATGGATGGAATGATGTTAATCTTAGATATACTTTTATCTCATCCTTTCCAGATCAATTGCAACCAAAGTTGCAAAGGACTATAACGTCTTTACAAAGGGATATGGCCACAATATCTCTTGGAGAGATCTACCAACTTGCTCTTACATCTCTTGATAAGTTGTGTGATCAACATACCTTATTCGATAATATCATTAAAGGTGGTCCTCTGCTTAAGCAGGCTTGCAAGAAGCCTTATCTTCAGATCAAGTGCAGATCTGAAGACATGTGATTGTAGTTCCAGGAAGAAGAAGGAGTACTACAAAGAAACTTATCCAAAGAAGTTCCACAAGTAGAAATCAGGCTATAAGCCTCTGAGAAGAACCTATAGCAAAAAGAAAAGATTTATGCGGTTCTTTAAGAAGTCCTCTCATCGACAGAAAGCTGATCGATGTTTTCTCTGTGGACAACCAGGTCATTTTGCACATACTTGTCCTCACAAGATGAAAAAGGATATCAAGTTATTGGAGCATATGCAATCAGGCTGACCTATTCATCCTTCCAATAATATTGAAGATTTGATTGAGGAATAATCTTACGAGGACGAAGATACAAAGTTTGATGTTTCTTTTACGACTACAGATCCAACTCTTTTAACAGGACAAATATGATAAACCCATCAAAACTATTGGGTTTATGGATATTAGATCTAGTCGTACGATCATGAAGCCCAACGTATTACCTTCTACATCATGGACCTCACATAATCAGTCTTTTACAGCTGCAGATGGCAAAACATTTCAGATAACGCTTATCACGAAAAGGAAGATCAGTCTTTGATTCTTTGCAGGATGTACAGTGTGAACTACAATACTTGAACATGCACAGTTACCAAGCCCAGATGTTCTTATTGGCATGGATACATATAGTAAAGCCTCACATTTACAAATCCTACCCACAGGCCTCAGGTATCGATCATTCTTAAGTCCATACACTGATCTTAAGACTCTGAAAGTCGTACATCCCTAAAAGCTTTCTGAAGCTTTAAAGATTACACCCGATGAGTGTGTTATGAAGCCCACAACTTCTCAATGGACTTGTCAGTCAGAGCAACAATCCAGCAGAAAGAGATTAGTAAAATCTGATTCAGACTATGAATCACAGCTGTTACGACATGTGTCAGCTAATCCTTCAACAACTTCTTCTACAAGCTTATCTCATCTACTTTTTCAACATCCACCTTGGCCTCCAGACATTTTTCCCTATAAATACTCTTATCTTCATTGCCAAGTTATTCAATCTTCTTTAGTTCTTTTGCATCAGTTTATTCCATTCAATTGGCTAATGGATTTTTCCAAAGCTGTAAAAACTCAAAAAGATTTTCCTTCCATTGCTAGTAGACCTATCAATGTGTCAGAAGTAGCTTCTCTTGCTAGAACAAGTTTGTTATATCACTTACATCTGTTTCTTAGTGACGCTAACTCTCTTGGTAGTCCCACAATATTCAATCTCAAAGCACCCTACCTTAATGTGACTTTCCTTCAAGATCCGTTATCTGAAAACACATTATGGTATCTTTGGGCACTCTCTGCCCTCTATGCCTATGCCATCACCATATCTCCTCTACAGTTGTATCACAATCTTTGTGATCAGAGTAATGCAAGTTCTCTATTGTGGACATTTCTTGAATGGTTCCAACCAATACCTCAATGGAAGCAACAATGTTCTATGGTCATCAATCAACATTGTTTACAGATAGCCTTTGTTAGACGACAATCTACACATTGTTTCTTTGTCATTCATCGACCATATCGAGAAAGATATAATGGAGCTCTCTACACTGAACCTCGTGTCCTTCTCTACCATACTTCATTGTATTGGCCACGACATCAAAACAATATGCTCCAATCACTACGAGATTTTCTTAAGGAGATAAATTATTTTCCTGACATACTTATTATCTCCACCTCTATTGGACCTTATCCGGGTGAATTTGTTCCTGGTGAATCAGAAGCACCAGACGTTGATATTCCAGGTTCCAATAGTCCCCAATATGACACAGGAGAATCAGTCCCAGATAGTGCAGTACCTTCACAGCCTTATAACTCTGTCTTCCAAGATGCTCAAGACCCTAATGATGATCCTTATAGTCCTAATGAAGAAGAGCTAAATCACTTCCTGCATGACCTTCACTAATGTGAGCTCAATCCTAGTAAACGAAAAAAGACCTTTCCAAGTCACTATGATAGCTCAGGTGATCCAAACTCACCGTCTAACTTGCAATCATGGCATGAACCTATCCGTGACTATTGATACATTGAATGCCATCAGTATAGGACATGACGTTTTAGGAGTACCAGTTTTCTAATTTTGTCGTGTTTTCACTTTGGAGTTTTTGATAAAAAAGAATTGCCATAACATATAAGCACTATACCAAGATTCCTTCTTATCAAGTTACTGTTTATTTTTTGGAAAGTAAATTCTTTTATTATTTACTTTTGAAAAAGTAGCTAGCTTTTGTTAAAGTAGCTTTGTTAAAGTAGGAATCATTGTATTTTACTTTGTTAAAGTAGTCATGAGTATGTTCTTAGATAGATTTATCATTGTAAACCTTACATCGCCTATAAAAGCAAGGCTTCTATTCAATAATATGAATATCAGTTTGAGTGTTCATCTCTGAGTTCTCTCTTTCCTGAAAGCTGAGGGTTTGAGTGTCTGAGTGAACGTTTATTTACCAGTCTTGATATAGAGATAGGTATGTTCTACACTCGCCTCTTTTGAAGATCTTGTATATTAGAAAGTCTGGGCCATCACACCACTATACATACCATGAAAACAATCTTTAAATAAACTGGACAAAGCCCTACAATTACCAGATCTTTCGATAATATGTCACTTTAGAAAAATTTATACATAAATCTGACTTCTTTCTGACAATGCCAAATTGTAAGTAACAGTCAGACGAGTACACACTTTTATTCCAAATCCAAAGCACTCAAAATAGTACGACTACTAACTAGTTACAATGGAGACTGCATTCTGCAATTTTTTCCCATGATTTCAGAGTATTGTCCTCAGTGTCTGTTTTCCACAATTGAAGGCAACTTATCTTGAAAGTCAGATCGTTGATGCTATCATCACGTTTATTAGCTTTTTCTTCCGCTCTTTTCATCTCATCATCCGTTAGATCCCCATAAAGTAGGCTAAGATGTGGCATATAAGCTATAATGATACCCAAACTAATTGTTAGCAAATTATGACAAATAACAAGATAACGAGCTTCGAATTTGAGGTATTGATATGAACAAATCCAACGAAAGTAATTTCCATAGTATAAGGAGCAATAAATGAGCATTAAGCATGCAAATTGACAAGTTGAATCCTTAAGAGATTCTGAGCTTTGTAAACATCAGTCCCTACGTAAAGTCCTTCACCTCAAACCAAAAACTAGAAACAGAAAATAAAGCTACAGAAGTTTGATAGTCACTTTTTCAAATTTCTGACCTATCAACATCCAATTCCTACATTTTAAGTTCAGCAGCAAAAGGATGAATATATACAAACAACGAGTCCAAGCAGAAGTTTCTTTTATTGATGAAATCAACCATTTAATAATTCAATGTATGTTTGAAAAGTCTAAGAAATGCTTCATTCGTATAACAAGGAAGATGCCTAAAAAAAGAACCCAAGAACTTGAAACGTCGGTTTAAGCATAGGCAACATCAATTTTGGCATACATCTCTGCATAAAAAAAGCATCAAAGCATTTTCTTTCCTGCTACTTACAAAGCCATCACCAAGAGATGCAAAGATCCTCTGGAGAGACACTACTTACATACTGTTTGAGTTCAAAAGATGACAAAAGCTTGAAAGTTAAGAAGATGGGGAAAAATAAAACTTTCCCTTGGGAGAAGAACTTACGAGTAGAGCACTTGTAGCCAAAATGTCCACTACAATGTTCGCTTGCTTCCACTTCCTGGAATGAAAAAGGCAGAAAACCGAGATGCTCACTGCATCAGAGAAAAATAGCACAAAGCCAACCCATTATGACATGTGAGGCAGTTAATCATTAGATCAAAAGCGTTGCAAGATTAATTCAGACAATGAAGTCTAAACACGTAAAAATTCAAAGTTGGGATTTAATGATATATCTTCAAGTAAATAAATTAATTATTAGCATCCACAGGATGAAGCAACACACAAATCAAATACAAGAAGCATTTTCTCCAGAATCAAAGTTACAACGAACTCTCACCTCATAAGTTAGATGAAGCAGAAGGTAAACACATCTCGTCGCCACACAATCCACGGTGGCAGTATAAGCTTTGAGTCCCTGGCAAGCGGATCGAAACTTGTCCAAAGCATCGTGCTTTGTCAAACCGATGGCTCCGACAACAGTAACATGTGGCTCAAACTGGGGTCCACCAAACTCCGACCGCAGACCCTCCATCATCTTCTTAGCTCTCGATGCAACGTCCTCTGGTGGGACTGCCCACACCAAATAAAAGTGCTTTTGGGCAGTTGTTGCTGTAGCTATTTCGGGGATATCCATAAACATGAAGTAGATGGCAGAGACAAAACTAGGAGACTCAGAAAGGTTAAGCTTCTAATGAGTGAGTAAAGAGGGCATTCAAAGGTTAAACCGTCGTAGGCCAGAACTGAACCTCATGCAAGAGTCATCGGAGAGGAGAGTCGGAGATAAGAAGAGAGGGAAAAATGAAAAATGTGGGGTTAAAGTTAAAAGAAATAATTGATATTAAAAAAAATTATTGAGGGTATATTAGGTGGTATATATTTATTAGTTTACGTTTCAACCTAAATTTTTCGAAAGTTTCTTATTTTAACTGTTTAGGATATAATGGAACGTAACATGAAACCCTCCGCTTCTATCATATTCTATTTCATTTCATTATGAAACCCTCAACCAAACGATGGAAGTATGTTATGTTCCATTCCATTTCATTACTAACCTATCAACCAAACAGCGCCTTAATTTGCAAAAAGGAAGTAAAGTTCGTTGAAGCCCTAAAACTCTTGATATCAAATCTACAAAAGAAAATTCTTAGGTAGAAGTTTCAGAGTGCGAAACATCAGGTAAATTTATTTCCAGACATGTACATTCCATCATCTTCGTTCGTATGATGCTTTACGTTACAAACATAAGCATCCGACCAGAAAAGGATGAAGAGCAAAAACTTAATAGTATTCGGAAATCATATCAAACCCTAACTGAAAAAATTAGGGTTTGACGACAATCAATCACTCAATTAACTATAATTAGCTGGAATTCATGTAGCACTCAACTAAAAATAGGGTAACACATAACATAAATCGCCGGAAGTAGAGGAGATGAAAACGAACTTGCAAGACGGCAGACGACTGACGTCGTAAATCTAAAGTGACAAAGAACAAGAGCAATTGAAAGAACGGGACAATAGAAGACGTGGACAAATAGACGACTGGACTTGGAGGGATTAAAGACTCAAGAGGGAGGGACAGACCTTTTCCAAAGAGACTAGACAATACAACCACTAAATTAGGTAATAATACCTACTGTTATTCGATTATCTCTGGTCTGGATTTCTAATCATCAGTGAGATATTTAATTTAATAACAAACTTAACCGAATTTTGATAACTATAGGACCAAAATTTTGCTAAAATTTTCAATTATTTATTTTAATTTCTTATTTAGGGGGTAATTTACCAAAAACCCCTCCACAACTTAATAACCTAGTGAGCACGATGATAATATTAAAGAAACATATTTTTCACATTTCATCTATTACGTAAAACTTTTAATTTAAAATTAAAAAAAGCACTGTCAGTTGTTAGTTAGAAAATCACAAATTTTGATAATGTCAAACAAAAATCTAAAATCTAAAAATTTATACAAAAGCTAAAACTTTTTGGATCTCTCTATTGTCCATTTAATATTCTATAATCTCATCATTGGTGATAGAATAAAGCATAAAAATGCCTATAACCTGAAAATTCCACTTGCAAAGTTAACGAAAGGCATTCAGAAACTTTATTGAAGAAAATCCCATTATCTCTAAAATTAAAATTGTTGTCCAGACAAGAAGGAACTGTTATCAATTATGAATTAGGCTATGTTTAGTTGAACGTAAAGTTTTTAATAGAATAGAATGAAATGTAATGGAATAAAATAATTTATAATAGAATAGAATACAATAGATGTAATATTAAAAAATTGTTGATTAGGAGAGATGGAAGAGTTCATGATGTAATATAGTGAAATGTTATTTGAAAGAAGGGTTTATAATATAATATAGTGAAAAGTTGTTTATTATTTTACATTCGATCATAAACCTCCCAACCTCTCAAATTGGAGGTTTATCATTTTTACTACTTATGATGGAACGAGATATAATATGAAATTATCCTCTTCCATCTCATTTCATTGTAAATCCTCCTCCTAAATGATAGAATAATATTGCATTTCATTTCATTACATTAATAAACCCCGACCAAACAAAGCCTTAAGGATTTTTTTTTTGGTGTCGTTAAGCATTTTAATTTTATTGTTTCACGTTTTTTATCATTGAAAATTAAAATTAGACCGTCAAAGGATATATAATGGACAATAATATAATTATCTAAACTATTAGCAATTTCGAATTAAAAAACATATGATATTAAGAGAGTATTCGTATAACAAATTGTTTCTTTGCCTAAAACAAATAATATATAGATAATTATTTCTTTAGAGAAAAAAAAGTTTCAAATGATCTTTTTTCCTTCCGATAAATATATACATTTTTAATAACAAAAACTTAATACATATGAGATCAATTTTAAATAATATTCAAATTATGTCCGAGTTCTAGAAACATCTTCACCATTAACAGAACCCCATCCTCTTAGGATTTCCGTAGGTTTTGGACTTCTTCCAAGAGTAAAAAACGGTTATACTGCCGAAGTCACTCCTAAAGTTCTTCCCAAGGGCCACGATCTAAAGTTGCATTATACTCACTGTGGATGAATCCGCACCTAATCCTGACCCCTGATAATTAACAAAACTATGTCCAATATTATAGGAGATATTTAACTGTTCAAAAACCTACGCAGATATACTAGGGGTTTTTAGTTAAGTAGAGCATTTCCAATGACTTGGCATAAATCACAAAACCAGGATTCGTGGATCACCGCATGAATCTTCCTGGAATTCACCATCCAGGATTTGGGTCTTCATTTTCTTTTGTTTTCTCGCTTTTGATTCCGTTCCGCCGCCTTTTGTGAGAGATGAATGCTCATTTCCAAGAACGTCAACATGTCGTTGGTACCAGAGAAAAAAGCGAATGCAAGTGTTTATCTGATGTGTTTTCCAAGGTCTTGAAGGTTCTCCTTGTCGATGATGATCGGACTTGTCTTGCGATATTGGAAAGGATGCTCCGAGTTTGTCGATACGAAGGTGCTCTGCTTACCTACTCCGTTTAATGATCATGTTTCGTTCCTTTTCACATAGACAATATTTTTTGACGCGTGACTTAACATTGCAAAGTTCTCACCTTTTCATTGTGTATTGTGTTTCCATGGTAGTTAAAGAATATATAATATTCTATCATATTAAAGATATGTGGCTAATGAAATTTCAGTTACAAAATGTGGACTTGCAAGTGATGCTTTATCAATGCTACGAAAGGACAAGAACAGGTTTGATCTCGTTGTTAGTGATTTGCATATGCCCGACATGGACGGACTTGAGCTCCTGGAGATCATTGGGTTAGAGATGGAAGTGCCAGTCGTCAGTAAGTATACACACATACAGATTCTTGAAACCGTTCGTGAATAATGATTTAAAACAGTCAACTTTATATGCACATAATGTGCTAATTCTGTGACTTACAATACCAGTAATGTCATCGGATGAGGAATTTAACGCCGTGTTCAAGGGCGTGGTCCACG
This sequence comes from Erythroxylum domingense, assembly GCA_025594535.1. Classification (NCBI taxonomy): domain Eukaryota; kingdom Viridiplantae; phylum Streptophyta; class Magnoliopsida; order Malpighiales; family Erythroxylaceae; genus Erythroxylum; species Erythroxylum domingense. The sequence goes on along the minus strand of JANQBM010000009.1, from coordinate 20,220,036 downwards.
GTGCTTGCGATTATCTGATCAAGCCTGTTAGGATGGATGACGTTAAATTTTTGTGGCAGCATGTTTGTCGCAAGAGAATGAACGCTTCCATGGAATTGAAGAGGCTGCAAAGAGATGAAGAAGCTGAATTGAATCCTTCAAAATCTGACGGTGCCAATGCTGTGTTCTCCAGAACTGGAGAAATTGGTAGAGTTTTGAAAAGAAGAAGAGACGATGAAGACGAACTTGATCACTCAGGCTCAGATGGGGCTGCCAAGGGAAAGAAGCGCTTGGTTTGGACTAAAGAACTCCACGAGAAGTTTGTCGAAGCTTTCAAGCGTCTTGGCCCTGAGAGTATGACTCTTTCTAAGAATTTGTTTTTCTTCTTTGCTGATTCCTCGATCCAAAAAGAGAGAACAAAAATCACGTCTTTTGTCAATCTAAAAGTTCCCTAAGTTTGATAAAGAGCATAGGATTGATATCTGTTTTTGGATTGTAGATGCTGTTCCAGCCAAAATTTTGGAAATGATGCAAAGAATGAACGTTCCCCTTATAACTCGAGAAAATGTCGCAAGCCATCTTCAGGTCTTCAGTTTTATATCGGGAGTTTCTTTTTTCCATTTTGGTTTATTTTTTCCATTTCAGTTTCTTCTGATGCTGAATGTACTGACTATTACAACTGTAAACGTATTCAGAAGTATCGCAAGTATCTGCGTAACATGGAAGAATTTCAACTGCATAATCATGAACGTTTGGCATCTTCAGGACCTCACAGAATGGCAGGTTATGATCAATCTTCTTCAGCAAATAGGTTCAATGTCCAAATGCGAGCCACACAAAGTTACCTTAATCCAGTGCACAGTCTAACTTCGCTACAAGCAAATGGTCCTGTTGCACTAGGTGCAACCTCTAGTATGGCAGCCCCTTTTAATGATCAAAGGAACCTTCTCTATTCTGCAGTGAAAGATGCAAATTACTATTCAGAAACTCCCGCAGCAGATTTTTCTGTTAATGATAGCTCTGGCGTTGCTCAATCCTGGAGTCTCGTATCGCCATTCGGTGTTGGTTCAATTGACAAAGAAAATGAATATGTAAGACCGGAAAATGTTGTCTATCATTCGCAGAACCTGCCAATGGTTTCTTGCGAGATGAATGATGATTCTAACTCTCAGTTGATCTACGACCCTTCTCTTCACGTTCAACAGTTTGATCAGAATGACATTTTACAAGGACTACTCATGGAGGTTGGTTTCCTTAGTACTTAATCGCATTCTACTTTCCAAATCCTGACAGGTTTTGCATGGCATTTCTTGTTTTTAACTTCTAAAATGCTCATCTTCCCTTTTCTTTCTTGGATAACAGGCACAACAAGGAGTTCTTCAGGTCGATTATAACTCTGATTGGCCATCTGATAATAATTGTTGAGTGACCTATTAGGGTACCCTGGCAATCCAATGAGAATTAGAGCCTCATTATTCATTCTCATCTGAATATGAAGATGATTCAGAGTATGAGAGATTAGAGAAAGTAGCATGTTCAAGAAACCACCCGCAGTTCTAGGCTGTAGAAACTTTTCTTTGTTAGTTTCTGAGAGTTTGATTAGTTGGTATCTTGTTTTATTTAAAATCCAACTACCATGAACTTAGAACTACTCAAATTCCACCAAAATAAATACATTTGGAATTCCTCCCGAGCCATTTGAATTATATGTAATGTTTTCAAAGCTTTAAACTCATGGCCTATTAAACTTTCGTAAATGAGCTAAAAATTAAATAAATTTTAAAATTTTAAAAAATAATTAAAAAATTCGTAATTATCAAAAAATTTTATTATCGTTTTTTAATAACTTCTAAATTAAATCAAACCGAAAAATTAGTATAAGTTAAACTGGTTTGATTTTTAAAACATTAATTTTATATATATTTATTAAATCTTATAATTTAATATATTTTTATGAACTCAATCTGAGTATTATATAATTCACCAACCACTTTACCCTAGTCTTCAGCATCTCTATCTCTATCCTTGAAAAAATTTTAATTTTCAATTTTGAAAAAAGCTAACGAACAAACTTATCCTGAATAAGAACTCCTGAAGAATTGTTAGCTTTTATATATATATATATACTTGGGGGACCTGTTATATAATGATTGTTAGCTTTAACTAATCCTTAGCACGAAAATTAACATTCGTGCATGACGAACGTCTCCCGGGAATAGGCCACCTTGGGACATTAATTTTAAGTTTTTGTATGATTAAAGATAAATGTTTTAAAAATCTGACGTAGGATAAAAAAAAGTTTAAGATTCAACGGTACTAGTCATAAAAATTTAATAAAATAAAAATTTGAAAATACAATTAAATGAGATTGTCTTTGTACGTTTAACATTTTAAAATTTAATTAAAAATTTATTAAATATAATTTAATTAATTTATTATGATTTATAAAAACTTATGAATTTACAAAAATGATTTTTAATAACAACGGTTATTAAAATAAATTGAACCAAAAATTAAACGGTTTAAAATTTTAAAGGTTAAACTGACGAACTTATTGAATTTTTTTTAATCACGTTAATTTTTGAATGATGAGATACCAAAATTGTTAGAAATACCGTTAAAATCAAAGGTTAAAAAAAATCTAATCTATTCTTTACAAATTTTGAAATGTGTAATTTTTTTGTTCAAATTTAAACTTTTAATTAATCAGTTAATTTTTGTAAATTAATAAATTCTTATAAATTAAAATAAATTTGTTAATTTTTATTTAATAATCAATAATAACATTTTCTTATATTTTAAACTTTATTCGATCATTATGTGCCTTTTAAATTTTAAATATTTTATTTTACTTATTTATCTTCTATTCCGGTAATTTTTACAAAATGCAGTAGTCGTAACTGTTTCAGGAGCTAGGATTACTGTTATCTATCATCAGGATAGCGAGTTCGAAAAAGCAAACCAGATGATAAGATGGGGATTCCAAACACATGTACTCAATCCAATAGGTGATTCTCTCCGATTTGTAAGATTCCTGTTAAATTGGACATAGCCGTCTTTTACAATTTATCCCATCACACAGGTATCATTTGTACACCTTGGCCTTATTCCCGAAACGACTGATCATCTATATTTGGACAGATTTAGAGGTATTTGGCTGACTAATTATGTAAAATCGTTGATAATCAAATTTGATAATTAATTGATTGAGTTAGTGGATTAAACTTAACATGTTATTTTTCAAAATGCTCTTATAAGAAGTGTTTTGTTCTAACGGCTGAGGAATTAAGATATAAAAAATGATTGTACCCAAAAGTTATTACAAAATATTAAGAGATGAGAGGAGAGATGAAGATAGAGATAGAGATAGAGATAGATAAGCATAAAGTGTTAAGAAGTAAAAAAAATCATTTGGTTTATTAAAAAATTAAATCAAATTGAAATTTTTTCTTTAATAAATTTTTGTGGTCCATATCGATATCATTATTTTTAAAAATTATTCCTTTTTAATTAAATAAAACAAGTATCATTAGATTTAATATTATACGATACAAAAATTGCTATCAAATTATTTTATACTAACAAAATTTTCTATAATGTTAAATTCAAAGATTGGGTTGGGCAGGAAAGTTTCAAGTTGTATTTATTAATACTTAGATTAAAATTTGTAATTAAGAAGAATTAAATCATTAAATTAAAAAATTATATTTAAATATTTTTAAACATAAAATGTTTCTACAAATAGTTATTATGTGTGAGAAAAATATTTCAATGTTAATTTAATAGATAAAATTATTAAAAATCTTTTTTAGTTTTAGTTATATATAAGATAAGACTAATTTTATTAAAGGATTACATTTTCATATAATTAAAAATAAGTTTTATGTTCATTAACTATTACATTTTTCCAGTTTAGTTTCTAACATTAATTTAAATAACTATTTTTATTTTGAACATAGGTAAATAGATTTTAATTTATTTAATTTTAACGATTTGACTGAATCAAATTGAAACGGAAGCATAAATTCTTACGAGACCATTTAAAGAAATACTAAGGTATAATATTCATATTTTTATAAATCTTTTTTTGAGTCACACCCTTATAGGTCATTTTACACATAAACATATAATAATAAATAGTTTATTTCACCAAACATCTTTAAATAAACAGTTGATATTATCCATTAGTCAAATCAGTAATATTAATTTACTATCAGCTAACAGCTATTGCAATCTGCTGATGGCCAATCAGGGCCTTTATGAACGATTTTAACTTCATTCAAAGTGTCGATATACATGAATTTTTTTTTTTTATTATTATTATTATTATTATTATTATTATTATTATTATTATTATTATCATCATCGTCATCGTCATCGTCATCATTTTCTTTGTTTTTATTATTATCATTTTATTATTATTAATCTCTTATTATTATTAATACTACTACTACTACTAATACTACAACTACTATTTTTAATACTTTATTTTTATTTTTAGTTTCATTTTATTTTTAATTTTACTTAGTTATTTATTTATTTATTTATTTACGACAAATTTATCTTTTCATTTTCTAGCTCCAAATGATCTTCATTGTTTTCTGAAGTGGAGGTTGATAATCAAAAATTATATAATTGTCTGATCATCTCAAAATATTCTTTTTTCATTGTTGTTGCATCTAATAGTATTTGGGTTTTAGATCTTGTTGCAAAAATATTATAGGCTCATTGATGCTTTGACTAGTTGGCTAAGAATGTTGGGCTAACCATTCTCTCATAGCATAATGGGAGGCTTTATGACCTTGGGAAATTTTATCCTATTATTTTATTTTAAATTTTATGATCAATATTGACATTGAGCTAAGGGTCTAACTTGTAGTCATATTTCTACGTCATTACTCAAGGAATAAAAAATCGTGATGTAAATAGTAAGGATGGAGGAAAATATTTTTTTAAAAAATTAAAAAAAAGATTTTTATACATCATAATAAAGTGTACAACTTACAAGAAGTCCGCCTAAATGAAATTGGCAAAAAAGGTGTCATGAGGTTTCAAGCCTATTCCCAATTTGACTATACATGACTAATGAAGCATATTACAACTTTCCTCTTCTAACAATTCTACTAGGTTCTAGGGCTTTTCACCCTTGCATTGTTCCTACTACTGTTCCTAGAGGACGAATGTCACAGACTTTAGAGAGGGCTTTTCATAACTCAGGTATGCTCCTCTTTCTTTCATTGATCTTTCACAAACTATTCTTCCTTTTCCTTTATGGGGCTTCCAGAAGATTACGAGATGGTCAAATTATAATCCCCACTCAATCATCCTCTGTAATGGCATGTTAATGGTTTCCTTGGGTATATACAAGTGTTCTCTAATTTTTTGTAGAAGTTTAGAATTGAATCTATTTGGGACTGATGTTGATCTTTGAAGATTCTTGTCTTGTGTTCCTTTTATATGCTAGACACTAGGTAAGCAAACACTATACTCAAGATTCTCTTATTAGCTTTGGATGCATGACTAATTCTATACAACAATGGACTGTTTCTATCCACGATATTTTAGGGGGGCTCAATTCTACATCTTTGCATGATGCAAAGCAACATTTCAGTAGAAAAATGCAGTTAAAAATTATGTGGTCAAGGGTCTTTGTTTCCTTTTTACACAACACACTTATATTAGGGATGTATAGTAATTTAGCTACTCTATCAGTGGTAGATAGTCTACCCTTAATATCTAACCATAGAGTATAAAAAAATTTTAGGAGAGCACAACCTTCCCATACCAGGTGGAACTATCCCGCTTGAGGGGAATTAATCCAAAACAGTTCTCTGAAGGACCTTTAGGGGGAGTATTTATGGTGGAACCCTTCCAGGTGATTGAGTCCTTTGTTGGAACCAAAAGGTGGCTGAATTAGAATTAAGTAATAGCCAAATAGGAAGGGAGGTTGACAAAGCTTCTTTTGTTATAAAGGATTGAGTCAACTATGGCTTCCTCTTAGATAATGACTTTAAGAGGCACTATTTCTTGCTTGAGATTTAACACACCAAAGGGGACCAATGGTCTTTTCAGAATCTAGTGTTTTTTCCATTGCCAACCTAATATTGGATCTTTTCCAGCATATAACTTTTGATTTTGAGAATATTGAGGAAGGTGGCAAAGGCATTTTTATTAGTCTGGAGGGTCTAGAATTTCTTATCCTTGATGTAATAGTTGTTGACCCATCGCACCCATAGTGAATTTTCATCCTTAAGAAGCCTCAGGCTTTTTGGTAATCAGTCTTTTATGATTTACCTCAATAAGTATAAAACCTAATCCCCCTTGCCTTTTGGGGGTACATACTTCACTCTAATTCATTTTGGCATTCAATACTCCATCTGTTCACCCATTTTATAGGAAAATTCTAAAGATCTTCTCAATCCGTTTGATGATAGAGCTTAGGATTGATAAATGGGATACCCATTAGACATAAAAGGAGCTTAAAATTGAGGAGATTAGTTAAGCCCTTCCAACCATTGATAGAGATTTAAATTCCAGCTTAGTAATATTTTATCTATATTTATAGTCTTTAGGCTAGTATTTTTCAATGTGTTATATCCTTTATAAATTTTGTGTGGAAATATTTAAGATATATAGTGATACTACTTTGTCCAACTAATGAATAAAAAAGGAAATTTATATTTTTCTCTGGTGTTGAAAAAGAATATCTATGAATGGTGGTTTGAGTTATTGGTAAATAAGAAAGCATTAAACTAAGCTTATTGATAATCATAGTAACTACAGATGGGTGAATATGGAATATTAATGGCGAACCTAGCTTTAATTTTTCAATATTTTTAGGATTCTTATCCCCACTCAAGAAGATGGAAGGTTTTATTGATTTCGTAAGTGGAATAAACAAGGTTGGCTTTATCAAACTTAATAAAATGGTGCTTTATTTTTACACAAATGATTTATTTTTATGATTGGAAGAGTGATGAATTAAAATGTACATTTAGTCTAGGAAAAATATTAAATGACAAGATAAGTTGACATGTGAGAAATTAGGTTGACTAGGCCTATGAAATAGTGACACGTAGCAGTGGAATTGAGTGACAAATGGCTTACACAATTGGGTGACAATTGGCTTAAGAAATTAAGTGATAAGTGGACTAAGTATTTAAGTGACATTTGGTAGTTTAAGAAGAGGACATATAGCATGATCCTTTATTTGTCAAGTGTCTCAACTCTTACCACACACCTACATGCCACAACCCACACATAGGGATGGCTATGTTCGCTTTTATTTTTGCTACATGTTATTTTCTTCTTCCTTCTCTCATTACCGACATACATACATAACCTCAAAACCTTGAGTTTTTGTCTAAATTCTATACTTTGCCACTCCAATATTCTATTGTCTTCTTGTTACTGAAATCATTCAACCCCCACTTTGTTTTTGGAATTGTGCTTGCAAGCTTAGAGGGCTAGGATAGCTTGATAATTGAGGTGGAATTTAAACTAAACAAGTCAGTGAAATTCTGATCTTTGTGGTATGTTGTAATAGAAATTTTATGATGAATGAATTGGGATGAACTACATGTTGATTGATGATGAAGTTATGCTGGAATATGATGGATGAATTGGTTACTTTTCTGTTTTGTTTTTTATGCATGAAAACAACAAGTTATAGGTTGTTATATGGATGAATTAGGTTAAGGTTTGAAGGATAAATGAAGGTGAATTTATGCTAAAGATAGGTGCTATTGAAGTGTTTTTGAATTTGGAAAAGTTAGGATTACATGTATGATGGGATTAAGTGAATGATAATGAATCAATTGAGTAGAGTTTTGTAAGCTTTAAAGTAACCAAGATGGAAGCTATATTAACATCAATTGAAGTAGCTTTTGAGATTATGAATTCTGGAAAATTTAAAGTGTTAATGATGATCCTAAGTAGATGAAATTCATGGAGAATCAAAGGAAATTGTATAGTGCACGATCAGGGCACTCATACCACGATCGGGGCCAAAGCTTTGAAATGATAATTTCGATTTTGTGAATTTGTTGAACTAAATGAGGATAATTCATTCTACATTGGTGTATTTGGACTTAATTTAGGCTTGAAATGAACTTAGATTGTTGCTAAAGGAATAAAGATGTTCTTATGAATGCAAATATGATTCAAAGGATATGAGTAAGTTATATCAGGTATGAATGAATGAGAATTGGGAAATTGTGTGAATGTATATTGCTAGACAAGGTTGATGAATGTATGATTAATGAATTTAGAGTAATCAAACTTACTCAAGATATAAACCTAAATGCAAAGTGGTAATATACAAGCTATAATAATTAAACGGTCAAGATTTATGATTAAGAATACATACCCGAAAAGGTTAATTAAGCATGTATTGAACATGACTCATATATATGTGTATGATTGTATATTCATATGATTAAACAAATTAGTGATTGTGAACTATGTATGTATTGCTTGACTATAGACGCACAAGTTGATCACCAACATCCAGACATTGTCGGATCATCAAGACAATAGTTTTTCTAGAGCGTACTATGAGTTAACCTAGATGTGTAAACTTAATTATATGTGTTTCTATTGAATTGTGTGTGTAATGTGGAATGTATGGACAATTGAATGATGAATGCTGAACTTAGATTCAAAGAATTTGATATATGACATGAGCACATTGAATGAAAAGTACTGAAAGCATAATATGTGAATTGATGCATCTCATTACATTGAAATGTATGATCAAATAAAGGGGTTGTGACCGAAGTAGTCAATGTGTGAAAAAGAGCTTTAAGCTCAGGATTGTGCACAGAGAGCTATAGGCTCAGATGACAGTGAACTTGGTATCTACAACAGATACAGAATAGTAAATGAAATGAACCCGATATCTATAACAGATATGGGACAGTAAATTAGGTTAATAGGCGCTCGGTCATAACAAAGCAAAATAAGAAAGAAATCACATATGTATTTGCATATACAATTATACCTGTATCATATGAATGATTGTGATGAAATTATTGAATTGTTCTGAAATTGTGATATGCAATGTTGGTATACAGTACTTGTTGAATTATGAAAAAATGTGATATAGTATTTGATACTGGATTTTGTAATATACTTGCTGAATTGAGTTATGTAATTTATTTTGATATTCTGACTTGAGTGAGCATATCAATGATAATTCACTCACTGAGTTCACAAACTTATCAAAATTACAACATTGATTTTCAGGTTCAAAGGAGACCTAGCTTCTAAAGCGATCTAATAGAATTCTAGTACTGTTATTTTGAGGATCAGAATGGCACAAAAGTCTTGTCAGCTAATACCTGTGAAGTCTGGATAGATGTCTTTTGTATTAGCATTCCAAGTTATGACACACATTATCTCTAGTGGGTAATTTTTGTACTATATGATGTTACTGGGATTGAGTTCAAAACTGTTGTATACGGTCTACTTGAATTTGGAATATTAATGACATATATGACTTATTATGATTGTGACGGAAATAAGTATTTGGAATACTTAAGTTACACTGATGTCTCATACTGTATTAACGTGTTTGTTCTAACGTACCATTTTTGTAGAGTATATTCTCGACTATCCGTAGATATAATTAGGCATATGCACTATGAGAGTGGTATGTTATAAGTGAAGAGCTACAGAAGGATAGAAGAAATCGAACAAAGTTAGATGTCAGGAGCCAGGAGAGGAGAAAAGGACGACAGAGAGTACAAGCCAAAAGCTAAGATAAGAGAGAGGGGTTGTAGAGGAAGGATAAGAGGCAATGGTTGGTTCTTTAGTATCTATGGTTCTTTTTAATGTAATCCTTAAACTTTTAAAATTTACATTTTAGTCTTAAGTAATGATGGGGTATTTTGGATATCATTTTTTGTTGACCGATATCAGCTAAAAAGGTCAATATTAATCAATATCAACAAACAGGTACGACACAGTACTCAAAATAATAATTTTTTAACTCAGTACAAAATCGTAAGATCATTTCTTTTAAAAACACAATCTCATATTTTTCTCTTTTGCATTTTCTTTGATCATAAATAAACAAAAGAAAAAGGTTGAATATGTAAAAAAAGCTACATTAATATTCAGTGAGCATTCAAATAATTGGTGATGTTAACTAGTATGCTACAACCATAATAAATAAGGGAAATTTATATCATTATCTTTATTTATCAAATTTTTCATTTTAATTTATGAATATATTCTCCTGATAATTCACGTTCACTTCTATGTTAAAACGGAATTTAGATTTCAACCAACTAATTTAATAACGACAATGTAGGTAGTGTGTAATAATAATAGTAGTATAATTATATTGTTATTACTTGTTACTATTATTTAATTTTAATTTTAACTTTATTAAATTGAAACTTTATTCATTAATATAGTTTATAAAAAAATTATATTCAAAATATAATTTACCTTTATTTATAATTTGATTAAGAATGCTAATCTCACCAGCAAGTTTTTTATGAATTATAATGATTACAAGTCCTGATTTGGAGAAAAAAAAGGTATTATACAATAAGTGCGGTCTCTTATTAATTCACAACTCTTAATTAACAACACGGAGCAAAATCCTCTATATCTATTAGGATGTTTTAACTTTGAATCATTTAATTTTATCTACACATTTATATAGATTTAAGTAATAGATTCTTTATTCCTGTAAACCAGTTCCTACTCTGTGTCATTTAATTTTATTCACATATTTATATAAATTCCACATAAATATGTGAATAAAATTTAATAAAATATGGTAAAAATTGGTTTACAAGAACAGAAAATTTATCCCTAACAACATCGACTAGTAGATGTCGGATAACTTATAATTAATACATCAATACCAATTTGATTAATTTTGGATGAGAAATATTATGAAACGAATGGGCCTCAAATCCAATTTTTATTCGGCGCTAGGACAAAACCTTTTGAATTGCTATCAACTTGTAATTATTATAGAGAGGCCATCATCATATCAACGGTATATACCATTTAAAGCAGCAAAGGCCCTTTGGGCTTTGGCCTTTTACCTTTTCTTTTTGACTTCCTTCCCTTAGACAAGAGTGGACCACATATCCACGTCACCGCTAGCCGACCGTTTCCTTAAATTGAATTTGGACCGTTGGATTTCTCTTCATCTAAGGTCCAGACAAGCCGACCGTTATGTTTGAACCCCAATCCCAACCAGAGAGGTGCCTTTTTACTTATAGTTTCAAATTCAACCGTTGCCCAGAGATTGCATTAAAGAGATGGGTTTTCATTTCGAATCCATCCCATAAACTCACTTTTTCTTCTTCTTTCGTCTTTCTTTGTGTTTTCATTTCACTGATTGGAAAGGTTTGATCTTCAGGATGGTGAAGGCTGCAACATCTCCATCTTCTTCTCCTGTGACGATAAGGGTCTCATCAGGAGGCAAAGGAGTGGGAAGTAGAAGTATGGGTTTAACTAGTCCAATATCAAGACCTTCTGTGTCAAACAATCCAAATTCACCTCTCAATAACAGTAGAAATCGAGCCTCAAGTGGAGGAAGATACAGTGCAATGTCCAAAGACGACCCAACAGAGGAGGTTAGTTCAGAATTTGTCACATACACTGTCCATATTCCCCCAACACCGGACCACCAGCTATTCTCAGCATCACAGACCAGCCTCAGTGAGAATATTAATAATGATGGGAAACCTTCCGAGAGCGGCTTCTTAACAGGTACCATCTTCACTGGGGGGTTCAAATCCGTCACACGTGGGCATGTTATCGACTGCTCAATAGAATCAGCAATAGAGCAGGCCAAAACTGGGCTTGTTTGTGGCATGAAGGGTTGTGATGATGAAGCTATGAAACAAAAATGCGAGTGCGGGTTCAATATTTGTAGAGATTGTTATTTAGATTGCGTGGGAACTAACGGAGAGGGTACTTGTCCTGGTTGCAAAGAACCGTACAAGGATGTCGATGATGAGGCGAGCTCCAATCAATCAGATTCTGATCCCGAAAGTGAAGCCGAAGATCGGGCTTTGCCTTTGCCTAGATTGGATAAGAGGCTTTCACTTGTGAAATCATTTAAAGCAGGGAATCATCCTCCGGATTTTGATCATACTAGGTGGTTGTTTGAGACAAAGGGTACTTATGGTTATGGCAACGCTCTGTGGCCAAAGAATGGTTATGGGGGCGGATCAGGAGAAGTTAACGGTTTTGAGCATCCCCCAGAGTTTGAAGAGAAAAGCAAGAGGCCTCTGACCAGGAAAGTTGCAGTTTCTACTGCAATACTCAGCCCCTACAGGTACTCCACTTGGAATTGCTGTCATTAACTTGTATTTTGCGTTGTGTTTCGAGTACTTCTCAGTAAATACCACTTGTAGAAAAGTTGTCTGCTTTTGCATGCTTAATTGAAAACAAGTAGAAGCATAATTATGTGACCAGAAGCACTTTAATCCTGAAGAGTTCTATCAATCAATATTGATCTAGTTTTCATTCATCCAGATGGGTTTTTGATTAATAACGTTCACGAAATTTGTTAACGCTGCCTTGCAGATTACTCATTATGTTCCGTCTTGTCGCTCTTGGTCTATTTCTTACATGGAGAATTCGACACCCCAATCACAAAGCTATGTGGCTATGGGGAATGTCTGTAACTTGTGAGTTCTGGTTTGCCGTTTCGTGGATTCTTGATCAACTTCCTAAGCTCTGCCCAGTAAAGAGAGTGACAGACCTCTCTGTGCTAAAACAGCGTTTTGAATCCCCCAATCTTCGGAACCCAAAAGGAAGATCAGACCTTCCTGGCATTGATGTTTTCGTTTCAACAGCAGACCCTGAGAAGGAACCACCTCTTGTAACTGCAAACACTATACTCTCTATCCTTGCAGTTGATTACCCAGTGGAAAAGGTCGCTTGTTACTTATCAGATGATGGTGGCTCTCTTTTGACATTTGAAGCTCTAGCTGAGACGGCTAGCTTTGCAAGAATTTGGGTTCCCTTTTGCAAGAAACACAACATAGAACCAAGGAACCCTGAGACTTACTTCCAGAAACGTGATTTCCTTAAGAACAAAGTTAGACTTGATTTCGTTAGGGAAAGGAGAAGAGTTAAGAGAGAATATGATGAATTTAAGGTGAGAATCAACTCTTTACCTAACTCAATCAGGAGAAGATCAGATGCCTATAATGCCCACGAAGACATTCGAGCAAAGAAGAAACATATGGAAAGAGGGGGCAATCCATCAGAAGTTACCAGGGTACAGAAGGCTACTTGGATGTCAGATGGTTCACATTGGCCTGGGACATGGGAATCTGGAGAGCCAGAACACACAAGAGGAGACCATGCTGCCATAATTCAGGTAAACTTTGCATTGGAGTGCTTAAAACTATATTGACATGACTTGGAATTCAAATGATCTAACATTTGGCTTCCCTTTACAGGCTATGCTTGCTCCACCAAGTGGGGAACCTGTTTTTGGGGCTGAAGCAGATGGGGAGAACTTGATTGATACGACAGAAGTTGACATTAGATTGCCAATGCTGGTCTATGTATCCAGAGAGAAAAGGCCAAGCTATGATCACAATAAGAAAGCTGGAGCCATGAATTCTTTGGTCAGAACCAGTGCAATCATGTCAAACGGGCCATTCATTCTGAATCTTGATTGTGATCACTACATTCACAACTCCTTGGCGTTGAGGGAGGGAATGTGCTTTATGCTTGATAGGGGTGGTGATAGGATCTGTTATGTTCAGTTTCCACAAAGATTTGAAGGGATTGATCCAAATGATCGATATGCCAACCATAATACAGTGTTCTTTGATGTGGGCATGAGAGCTCTTGATGGATTACAAGGTCCAATGTATGTGGGAACAGGCTGCATTTTCCGGAGAACAGCTCTCTATGGATTTAGTCCTCCAAGAACTGCAGAACACCACGGATGGTTTGGTAGAAGGAAAATCAAGTTATTCTTGAGGAAACCCAAGAGAGAAAACAAGAAAGATGATGAGATGAGTGTACCTATGAATGGAATTACCGGTGATGATGATGATGATGATGCAGATATTGAGTCACTGCTTTTACCAAAAAGGTTTGGGAACTCTTCTTCCCTGGCTGCATCTATCCCAGATGCAGAGTACCAAGGAAGGCTACTTCAAGAATTTCAAGGACAGGGAAACGTAGGAAGGCCGGTAGGTTCTCTGGCAGGGCCAAGGAAGCCATTGGATGCTGCTACCGTCGCAGAGGCAATTAGTGTTATATCTTGCTTCTACGAGGACAGAACTGAATGGGGAAAAAGGGTAGGATGGATTTATGGTTCTGTGACTGAAGATGTGGTGACTGGTTACAGGATGCACAATAGAGGTTGGAGGTCTGTGTATTGTGTAACCAAAAGAGACGCATTCCGAGGGACAGCTCCAATCAATCTGACAGATAGACTCCATCAAGTCCTTCGATGGGCTACTGGCTCAGTCGAAATATTTTTCTCTAGGAACAATGCACTGTTTGCTTCTCGGAGAATGAAGTTCTTACAGAGGGTGGCATATTTCAACGTTGCCATGTACCCTTTCACATCATTTTTCCTCCTAGTCTACTGCACCCTGCCGGCTCTTTCGCTCTTCACTGGCCAGTTCATCGTCCAATCACTCAATGTGGCCTTCCTAGTGTTCTTGTTGGCCATCACAGTCACCTTATGCCTGCTTGCAATCCTAGAAATCAGATGGTCAGGAATCACGCTGCATGATTGGTGGCGAAACGAACAGTTTTGGTTGATCGGTGGGACAAGTGCCCATCCTGCAGCAGTATTACAAGGCCTGTTAAAGGTTATAGCTGGAATCGACATTTCATTCACATTAACCTCTAAATCTGCTACACCTGAAGATGGAGAAGATGAGTTTGCTGATCTATACGTGGTGAAATGGAGCTTCTTGATGGTCCCTCCAATCACAATAGTGATGTTGAATGTAATAGCCATTACAGTTGGTGTTGCAAGGACCATATATAGCCCATTTCCAGAGTGGAGCAAGCTCCTTGGAGGAGTTTTCTTCAGCTTCTGGGTTTTGTCCCATCTCTATCCGTTCGCGAAGGGTTTGATGGGAAGGAGAGGAAGGGTACCAACCATTGTGTACGTATGGTCTGGATTGCTCTCCATCATTATTTCTTTGCTCTGGGTTTACATAAGTCCTCCTTCGGGAAGGCAAGATTATATGACCTTTAAATTCCCATAATATTGAATAGCAGGGAGTTGTTTCCTAGTAAATGAGCATGTAATGTAACAGGCCAGTAGAATTGAAGTTGCTCAACTTCATCTTAGTTTTATTTTCAACTGTAGGTTCGTCCGCTGTCTTTAAATTCAGGTGTTTCTGATGAAGTGATGAATGAAACTCGAGCACTTTCACACTTGCAAAGCTGGTGATATTCATTAATGGCAACTTTTTGCTATTAAATTTGCTAATCGTTAATGTGGGTTCTTCCTAATGTTGAAGTTGCAATTTTTTTTTATTTATGAAATGTTTATATTGATCAAAATTTATGTACATGGTCATTTGGGGCATACCCCGACTAAAGTAAGTAACCCATACATCAACTTCAGGTACTTAATCAAAATGTCAACGAGCAACTACATAACCAAAAAATGAAAATGTAATCAGTTCGTCAGGATACAGCTGATACAAAATTTTATAAACAACTGTTTTGATTTTAAAGACTACATCACAAATTGAAAAAGAAGCAGAATCTAGCATCTTTCATACCATGTATATGGTATACAGCAACGCTAATCTAGCTGCTTTACTTCGTAGTTTAGCTCCAGAGTGGTTTTTCCTGATCCATTTGACGGCACTTTGTAGTGTGGACATAAGGCAGGTCATACCCAATCAGTCTCGAATGGCTCTCCATACTCCACCTGTAAAAGTACATTGAAAAAAGAGGTGATTAACTGTTTCTAAGTCGTCATTGCATAGACTGCAAGTACGCTCCATATCCAAGAAGAGCAGATTATCCTTCGTTGGGAGTTTATTCCGGAAGCTTAGCTATGCGATGAATGAACATTTAGATATATTGTTTCCAAATAAAAGTCATCCAAGGTCGGCTAATATATTTTATCCTCTTCAAATCATACACCTTCTGTGCAGAGAAATTGCCATTAACACATAATGATTGAAGCCCTTGTTCTACCTCATTTCGGCCTCCCAACTTGTCTACCAACACATTTCGGATGTGTCCAAGTTTTTTTGTGAGTGCTTGTTGTAAGCTTGTTGTGTTGGTGGTCCTATGATCACGATCAAGAAAAGTGGTCATTTATGTCCTGTTACATAATCCTTTACATTTCATAATCATTAGGGGGAGATTCGGAAGAGTTCCCTGGAGATGTGATGTAGTTAACAGATTCAACTGTGGAGCACAAAGACCTATATGGTGGTGGGGTGGACCAAATTAATAGTCTCCTTTTCTCCTTGTCATACTCATAACCCAAAGGGCTGTTTCTAGCTGTAAAGGCCTCTCTCTCTATATAAAAAGTCTAAATGACTCTTTAACCAAGTTCCCTGTGTTCCTTTCTTCACATGCGACTGTGGAGGCTCAGTTGTTTTCAGACATCACAAGGAACACGAAACAATATATCTTGTTAGGCGACAATCACTGGAAATGCCCAATTCAACTCATTCTTTGTGTGACATAAGAACATTTTTATACGGAATAACAAAGCTCAAAAAAACCAATGGTCCCTAATGAGAACAGAAAAAGAAGATTGAAACTCCTTTTCCTTATCTTAACTATTGTCGGCAGTCATGTCTCTACGTTATTAAATGGCAAAAGATAAATGAAGGTGTTGAAAGCCATACCCTTAACAGAGACCAGCCAATTGATGATGACGTTTTATTATGGGCCGTGGATCTGCCTACCTCTCAGCACCTTGACGCTTCGCCTCCTAAAGAATCACCAACTCTATGCAATGCAATGACGCTGGGGATAATAACTTACAAAAACTCGATCTCACTCTTACTGCTAGGAATCGAGGAAAGTATATTAGTTCATCTATAGACGAATGGGCCGGTTACCGAACCCATGCGACGCAACTTTTTGCTTCCTTCTAGAACAAATCTAATCCCACCAAATCATTAAAAGGTTAGTGTAATTATATTAATGTATGATTACAATGATTTGGGGGAAATTTAGACAGGAAAAGCTGTCAAGGTCAGATTGACTGATCCAATTTATGATTATCACCACCCATCTATCTAAGCGTCTGTTTGCAGGTCGCCGTCAGTTTAAAACACAGCTGGCAAAAGATGAACAAGACAACAAGGTCTAAACAACATAAACCAATATTATATCAATTGGGTATGTTTATAAACCAATATTATATAAATTGGATGTTTTATTTATTATAAGTAAGGTATCAGTGATTCCCCCTTATCATCTTTGATTTAGAAAAAATTAAGTCTGAGCTAGAATTTTTTTGACAAAATTAAAATTAGATTAATTAATTTTTGTTCGAATTAAATTTAAATATAGATTTAAGTTTACCTAATTAGATAAAATGTTCGAATTTTTAAAATTAGTCAACACTAAATATTTAAAACTGATTTAAATCGTCCGATTCAAATTTAAAAAAGACAAAAAATTATTATTTTATAATTTGATGAAAAAAGAATTACATAATTTTAAATTTTTAATTGAACTACGCTTTTTTCTTTTTCGCCTTTTTTTTTCTTTGTAGCTAGAGATAGAAAAAAAATGGTAAAATTTAATGTCCCTTTATTATTAGTTAAAATAGAACAAACCGATTCAAAACCGAATTAGAAAGCACCTAATTCAATTCAATTTCAGATCAGTTTGATAAAAAAAATTAATTTTAAATTAATTTAAAGCCATAAAATTTTTAATTTTATCAAAATTGTCCCAAATCGGTTTAATTTAAAACTAATTTTTTGCCAGCCCTTATTCTAGGAGAGCCGAAGCAAGTGGCCACGTGTGATGACAGGGCAAAAGGAATTGGTCCCCCCATGCCCTACTTTGGCCACTTCCCACGCAACGATAATTATTTAATTCCAGTACTTTTGCTTTATCTTATGTTGTGGAAAAGCATTTTGGATCATTCAAAATCTTTTTAATATCATACTAAACTAAAAATAAACATACAGGTGAGATGGCATGGCATGACAAAGCCACCAAAGCGTGGAAAGGGCGGTTAGTTCACAGGTCTTTCACTGCTCACGAACCATAACAATGAGGTCAACTTGTGCTCCAGATTTTTTAACCAAAAATTTGTCACGTCAAAATAAAATTCGGAAGATAACTACGATTACACTACTCATTTTGTTTCTTTCTGAGCACTGTGCAAAATGGATGCATAAGCTCACATGCCCTCTTCAACTCCTTCCACCTTTTGCTCATTGCACTCCACCATATACGACACGTCTTCATTCATTTCCTTCACTTCTGTTCAGCAGCTTTCGTTTGACAAGTATACTACTCTTTTCCCCTATAAAATAGCTTAGGGTGCAAACTGCAAAGCGTAATACAAGGTGGGGGGAAAACTGTATATCCTGGTCCTAGTTAAGCAGATTAACCCATTTGATTTACCCAAATAACCTAACGGTTAGTGCAAGAAGGATAAATGCTGTGTATTACTATAATCTAGAATGACAGCAAATAATCTAGCAACTTAATGTCATGAAATGGAAAGACCAATTTGGTCATTTTAAATTTGTTATTCCCTCCTCCTCCTCCCGCATGAACTGTCCACCCGCCATTGAAGGATAAGTTTTCCCACTTCAGAACAGTTCACATTCAGTCCTAGCTGCAACTCATTTGACCACCAGAAACGGAACAATTACATAACAAACTGAATTTCTGCTTTAAATGTTTTATTTTCCATGCACAGACAATATCAAACAACTTGAATACAAATTCCATACTAAAACATAAAACCAAGAAAAAATGACTAATAAGATCGCAATAAAACGTAGAAGAAGAAAAGGAAGTTTTAAGACGAGAAATAATGATGAAAAAAGTTTTAAAAAATGGAACATGACAAAATTAAACAAAAAGGCATAAAAAATTTAATGTGTGGGAAAAGGCAGTCCTGGAGGAGAATTTACCGGTGCCGTATAACACCATCATTAACATACTGATATCATTGCGACTGTCCAAACAAGTCGTATGGCGCCCAAATTGCATCAAGCGGACACGGCCTTTTGGAGTCGAGCCTGAGCCACGGCTTGCCGCTACCGGACCAATGCAAAAGACTAGCCGGACCCGAGTGCAGGTCCCGACAACTCCCATTCACATTATCACCACCTAACCCGTGTTGGTTCCACCTATGCTCGATCGGCGCCACGTGTCCCGCAAAAACCAAAAGGAA
>JANQBM010000009.1:20123463-20136947 GCA_025594535.1 Erythroxylum domingense | reverse complement strand
AGATGATGAATTTTGAATAGGAATTGTGGTGACATATAAGTAAGATAGGTTATGGTATAAAAGCATGAAGATGAATTAATGATGGTTAAGGTGTTTTTCATTGGATTACGCCCATGTTATGGTAATAAGCTCACGTTTTATGACCTCTGAGTTGGACTCCGAAAACGGGGCCCAACATTAGACATTTGAACAACTCGTGATTGATCAATCGAAAAAGGATTTCAAAGATTTTTCAACAAGAAGGAGAACAAGGTACGATTTCTAAATCGATTTTTGTTTTATTCAAGTTTATTCAATTATCGGGATCTGTTCGGAATCTATAAAAATTTTGTTTTCCACTACTCCCGTGATTCGATCACGGTTGGATTCCAACAGTATTATCAGAGTCTCCTTTAATTGTTTCACTTGGATTCATTACTTTATTGTTGATTTGATAAAAGAAATATGTTATGCTTCTGGTTTGGTTTTTATCCAAAACCATTCTTTCGGCTGCTCTTAATTTTGATTTCTAAAATTGTTGTTCTGTCTGTCTATTTATGTGAGCATTCGAAATTGTTTCCTGTGCGTGTTCTATTTTTGGAATGACCAGAATCTAAAACATGTTGACCCCACCATAGCCTGTAAATTTGCAATTGGAGAGTTGTTTTCTTTATGTGTGCATTTGTATTTGTCTATGTATTTTTCCCTATTTCTGCACCTTTATTAGCCTTATCTGTGTTTACTGGTTTTAAAGATTGCATCTTTTGAATGTCCCTTACTATCTGCTTCTGAAAACCTAATTTCTATCTGCCATTTGTTTTAACGTTGCATTTATTGTTTGCGCTGGGTTGCGTTATTATTTTTTTGTTATTGTTCTGAATGACGATCGAGTGGCGGCACTGCTGATTGGTGTCGCGACTGTGAAACGATGGGTGAAAAATCACTAATCGAAGATGAACAAAATGGGCGACACCCATCGTGATGCCTTTGGAAGGGGTCGTCGGCGACGCCATCAGTTGGTGTTGTTGGTACGATTATCGCCAGTCCATTGAACGCGAACCGCAGCCTAAGTGACACCATGGTGGAGAAAGGAGACGGCGGCGATGGTGAGGAGAAAACGCAGCAGTTGGAGCGACATGGGTTGAAGAGATGGGAATGTTACCCAATAGATGGAGAAACGTGGGTGTTGGTTGGACCAGTTTTTTGAAAAAACGTGGAAGCATGGACAGTTGAAGAGTACTGAAAAATTGTGGGAGAGCAGGGAGTTGGAGAACGATGGGCATGCGTGAGACACACGCCCACTGTTCTCTAACCATCATCTGTTGAAGGCTTGACTGGCCTGTGAAATTCACACATCAATCAATGCCCTTATTGACTGCGGATAGTATTCCCGAATGCTTTATTCCTTTGTTTTTACTAAACCTAAATTGTTCTTTTTAATTAATTTAATATAGATTAAATTAATTATACTCCTAATAAAATTGAAAAATGTTTTACTATATTTTGAAAATTGTTTTCAAAAGGATTTTTTTGTTAGGAAAAGTTTTGGAATTTAATTTAATTGTTCAAGGGTTAAATTATTAAATTAAATTTGTTATCAAATCAATAATTAGAATAAAGAAAAAGTTTAAAATAATTTCTTTTATAATTATATTATGTTTGAAATTATAAATATAATGGGATTATATTAATTAATATTATATCTTAACTTTAAAATTTTTTCTTAATATGATTAAGATAAATAATTATATTGATTCTTAATTAATTTTAGAAAAGAAGTTTCTAAAATAGAATTAATTAGTTTCAATTAGAATGAAATTAATTAATTTGACTCTTTAAAATTAAGAAAAGTGCTTTTTTAAGAGATTAAGAAAGTTGTTTCTTAATTAAATATATTTATTTCAATTTGATTGAGATATATTAAATTTATGATTTTATTTGCTTAGAGAATTATTATTCAATTAAATTTAGAAATTGTTTCTTTATTTATGAATAATA
Organism: Erythroxylum domingense; assembly: GCA_025594535.1. Taxonomy (NCBI): domain Eukaryota; kingdom Viridiplantae; phylum Streptophyta; class Magnoliopsida; order Malpighiales; family Erythroxylaceae; genus Erythroxylum; species Erythroxylum domingense. The sequence continues at coordinate 20,134,970 of JANQBM010000009.1, read as the reverse complement.
AGTTTCTTAATTTATTAGAAAAAATATTTCTTTTCATTAATTTTTTTGAAAAACACTTTATTTATTAATTAAGAAAAATGAGATTTCTTTAATATTTTTGAAAAATAGTTTTATAATTTATTAAAGAAAGGTTTTCTACTTTATTAAAAAATCAATCTCTAAATAAATAATATAAAGGATTTTCTTAATTAAATTTGAAAATTTTTTTATTTAATTTTGAAAATAATTTCCTTTTAATATTAGAAAATAGTTTTCTAATTAGGGAAAAACAATTCCTAATGAGATTAGAAATAATAAATTCTAATTAGATTAGAAATAGTTTTCCAATTGGATCAGAATTTGTTATTTATGTAATTTTAAAAAAGGAGTTTTTCTAAATTATAATAAGTAAGTTGTATAATTTATTGAAAATTGTTTTCAATTAAATGGAGTCAAGAAAATTGTTTTCAAATCAAAATAAATTTCTATTTAGAATAGGAATTTAATTTATTTAGGAATCAATGAGTTTAATCTAATGTAATTTTTCAAAGCGTTGGAAATATTATTTTAGATTATAAATCAAAGTTTCATATTTTATACATATAATTTAATTATGAGTGCATAAGTTCAAACTTTATTTATATGTTTGACATAAATATTGGATGCATGTTAAAGTGTTTGTTTTATATATGTGATATTTTACATGTAATTTTATGATTGATGAGATAAAATTAAAATCCCTCATTAAAATATTAAGTACACGTTAAGAACGTGATTACTGCCTTCCATTGTTATAAGAATAAACCAGTTCTTATACCAGAGTTCTGTTTATTGTCGGCTTGTTGAGCAAACTCAAGGTCACTTTATCACAAACATGTTTAGTCTTATAATATTGGGTTCTACTTAACTAAATTTGACTGATTTGGATGAGCAAACTCATGATCACATGAATTTAGAGGCAGGGTTAGGAATAATATATATGATATGTTTTAGCAAGAATTGTCACCTAACAGATCTATGAGTCACATAAGAAGTGATTGATAAAGTTGTTATTTACCTAATTTAAGTTTAGTTGATTTGTTGAGCATACTCAAGACCAATTAAATTTTAATGGGATCCTAGCCCAATAGAAAGATTAAAGTAATCTTTCTGAATAGTAGTGAGGACTATTATTTTGAATAAAAATAGGGGAGTAATCAAATGCATGATTAAAGTCCTAATTTTATTTGGTAGTCATGACATATAATTAGTTACTTGTTTCTCTTACACTTATATTTTGTTCTTAGTGGAAATTTCCTTATTTAGTATAGTTGATACTAAGTTAGTGAACCCAAGCTCTTAGACATAAGATATGTTTGAGAAGTGTTCTCAAAAGTTAGCTAGAAAATTGTATGTCCATTATGTTATTATGTTATAATCCCTATTGAGGCTTCGGTGAAAAAGTTTTAAAGATATGTCAAAATCATATAGATAACAAAATGTATTGACATTTTAAGTTGATTAATGCTCATAAACTTTGAAGACAACATGTAAGATGTTAGTACCATGATAGTAAGATGCAAGAGGTTGCATTAACATTAAAAGGTATAGTAACTTATTGGAATTGTTCCACTTAATTTAACCTACTAAAAGCATAAGCGTGGACTACAATTAAATGCATTTGTTGTAGAATGATACTAGTTATCATTAGAAGAGAATGATTGCATAACTTTTCTTGCCTATAAGAGATATGATAATGATCATTTGTATTTTTAGCTCATGCTTATGAGTATTTGAATTGAATTTGGATTCAACATTATTATAATGTTCAAAGCATGATGAGAAATAAATTGCCAAGTTAAACTAGTTGATCTAAGTTTATGCAAACAGTTTGTATGTATTGGATCAAAGGAGAATTATGCTTAAAATAAATGACAAGAATACAAAGTTGGATAATCAAGATTATCCTTTTATACCATCTTGGTTAAATCAATATAACGAGAATCCTAAAGTTACATACAAGGATATGTGTATCCTTTTGATTACGAATCATATGGAAATTATGAAACTTGTAAAGTTGAAGAATAACCAGATCAACCTTTGGTGAAAGGATGATGATGGTATTGAATTGTTAAATTTATACATTGTGATGTATTGGATGGAATAACAATTCATATAAGGATGATACTTATATTTCATTAGAATACTAATGACTTTATGTGATATAGTTATATACATTAAATGAAATAATGATTTAAAATTCTTAAGAATTCAAATTGTTTAAATCTAAGTAAAAGTTAAGCATTAAGAATGCTGAAACACTTCGATTAATTCATTGTGGTGAGTTTTAATTTTTTGGTTATCTATAGAGAATGAGATTCTCTAGTGAATATCTTCATAACAAAATTCCATAAGAGTATGGATTTATATAAGAAGAAAAATATAACTTGAGATATTGTATGATGCAATATTATTTCTTCTATAGTTATGCCTAGTACAATGACTTACCTTCAATAGTTTCAATAGAATCAATTAGCAAGATTCCATATTGGATATGAAACGCTAAGTCTTTGAAAGAGTTAAAGTTAATGATTTAAGGATGTAATGCTTAGTTGAAGTATATATTATCCATTAAGTTTACAACTACATTGGATAATAAAAGGTTATGAGATATCCAAAGGGTTGGATATAATCTTACAAACCTGTTGAACAAATTGTTTGTTTCAATGTATACTTATAGCAGAATAGTTCTCATGATAAGTAGTGGGAGTAAGATGAAATTTGAAATGTTCAAATCTTATGACAGTGCATCCAATTGGAACTGGTGCCTTTATTGATACATTTGGTATATAGTTGAAAGGCTACGAGACATTGAAAGATCCATTTTCATGATGAATTCAAATAGTTTGTTTTATAGATGATTGAGAATTAATCATGTCTATATGAAGGTTAGTAAGAGTATGGTTGTTCTATTAAGTGAGAGTATGTGGAGATATATTGCTCATAGAGAATAATAATTTTAATTTTCAATTGTTGAAAACATAATTGTCCAAGAACATCTCTTATTAGATATGAAAAGGTAACAACTTAATTATAGGAATTAGATCTATAGAGATAGATTGGAAGTTGCTTACTTGTTATGACTCCAATCACACAGATAATGTACTAAAGATGTTTAGTATTTGAGATATCAAATATTTGTGAAGTATTGACGATATCCATTATTCTATGTATGAGTTGATATTTGAGTTCAAGAAGATTAGGATATAATTTTAGAAACAAATCCTAATTGAGGTTTATTTACTTAAAACAATATCATTTAGGATTGGAAAGGTTCCAATATAACATGGTTGCTAATTGAGCAATAATACATTATTCATTTTGTGAAAATGATAAATTGGATCAATAAGTTCTTTAGTGAACTTGATATAGTTCCTTGCATTCTTCAAGACAGTAATGTAATGTGAAACATTAGAGTCATTGGGCATGTAAAAAAAAGCTAAGGTCTCATTAAAGATCCAATGATGTATTTCGACAAAATTTCTTAATTATGATGATAATTGAAATGGAAGTTGTACGATTTAAACAAGTGCTCACTATAAAGAATCTAGGAGAATTCTCTCATTAAGCCACTATCCTAGTAGTAGAATAATTGTCATATGGTGATGCGGTATGAGATATTTAAATGATTGACTTAATGCAAGTGGGAGATTGTTGGTTTATATTCTACAACCAATCATTTTGGTTGTAATTTAGTGACAATTATTAATAAAGGCATTCTTTATCTTTATGTATTAATATTTTATGTACTAATATTTTATGTTTTAATACTAAAAATAAAATCCTTTGAATAATTACTGTGTAATTGAAATTATGATGAGATCATAATTATGAGATTCAATTGGCACTTATGTATTATTCCTAAATGTTCCTAGTTGTAGTTTCATCAAGACAGGATATTGTTGAAACGGTAAAACTCGCATACATTATGTTTCTTTCTTATGAAGAAAGTAATTGATCTCATAAATTAAAGTATAGAGATATTTAAACAAATGTGTGGGTGATTATTAGAGAATAAGTCACTGAACTGACCCGATTATTAGAATTTCGGATGAAATATTACTTATGTGTCTACGAATTATCTCATAATGATGGTTGTATAATTGATACTCAAACTTGAGATTACCAAAGTGTTTAAGTAAGAATTACTTTATTTTGATGCTACTTATGAATTGTCGTAGGATAATTTAGTCGGTAGTAATTGAATACAGTATGAACTATATCTAGATAGTTGAGTAAGTCAATATAGGATTCTTCACTCTAAAGTAATTAGAGAGAATATTCTACGGTTCTTGATTAGTAATGATTTATGGAATTCTCTGGCTAGAGTGAATTGACATTTGAAAAGGTTTTTTCAAATTTCAATTATAAATCAATTACTAATTAACATAAATGAACATGATTGGAAGATAAGAGTAGACATTGTTTCATACTCTGTCCAATTAGAATATTGAATGACGAAAGGATTAAATTTTACTTCATGGCCATGTATGAACAGGTTAAGTCAATCACTTTGACATTCCTGATATTTGGGTAATCTTGACATGTTGCTAGACGTCAATCATGATTTATGATTATGAATTGTTTAATTGGAGAATTAAAAATAAATTAAAAGAAGTTTTAGTTTATCTAATTTTCATTGTGAATTAGAATTAGAATTTATAATCATTGCCAATTTATTAGGAACCTAATGGGTCACACATTAAAGAACAATTTATGAAAGAAAAATCAATTTAATTAAGTTGGACTTAATTATAAAGTTTGAGAAACTTTGGGATCAAATATGAGATATTTGATTTTATTAAAATTAAATTAATTATAATTATAATTTGATTTCAATTATAATTAAAGAAAATTAATTTTAATAAAAGACCCTTATGATTTTTCTATTTAAATGGGAAGAACTTTTTGGAAGCCAACATTTTTTGTCTTCTTCCTCTTAGAGCAATTTGAGAATTGCTCTGTGGATACCATCAGAGGTTGAACATTTGAACAGCTCGTGATTGATTAATTGGAAAAAGTTTTCAAAGATTTTTTAACAGGAAGGCGAACAAGGTACAATTTCTAAATCATTTTATGTTTTATTCAAGTTTATTCAATTATTAGGATCTGCTCGAAATCTGTAAAAATTTTGTTTTCCGCTGCGCCCGTGATTTGATCATGGTTGGATTCCAACAATAGCATCTATTCGATGCAACGAAGCACACACATTACAGAACAAACATATAAGACAAGAACCTATGCAATCTCCTACTTGATTATTATTAAGTGATCGTTCAATTGATTAATACAAACCCAATCAATAGCCCACAAAAATCGAGAAATAAGATGACTTAGATTGAGCAATTATAGTGGAAGCAATAAATAATTTTTCTATAATCTTAAGCAATATAATGAATATTATGAATCCTAGGGTTAACTTTAATACAAATCAAAGTCTCATAATTTGCTATGATACCACATATAAATTTAATCTATAATATTCTTAACAATAATTCAAGTCTAGATGCACCCAAGATGATCTATGACACAATTAATTCAACACCTTCAAACCCTAAGATTCATGTTATATACAAAATAAAGAAATACTAACCTTGATCTATGCTCAAAATGTATAATAATTTTCTAATCGCAAACACCTTCTCTATGCAAAAACTTTATCCACTCTCTCCTTCGTCCTTTCTTCATTCTTTGTAAATAGTGCAAGAACATATGTGTCTTTGATATCTGTTAATGTTACTTGACTGAAGGGAGAGGGAAGGTTTTTATTAATTAATCGTAATGATTATAATTTTCTTTACAAACCCAACAACCATTATTTTAGGCCCACTTCATATTAGAATCAAATAAAGTAATATGGGCCACACTTTACGATTATTAAATTAATCTAGCAACTTGTTCCTTCATCTAAGTTAGCAAGGAAATCAAAGAAAGCACTAGTAAGTCACATTAGTTTAGAACTTGGATATACATGGGGCTTATTCTTTAAGAGGTTCTTCTTTAAATAGTCTTATCCTATTTGTAATAAGTAATGGCTACTGCCCAGTAAGAGTATAGGTGGTGACTGTGTCTGATTATCTAAGATATCGAGACAAATAATGTTATCGACTCCATTATTCACCGATATGCCTAAATTTCTCTCTTTAATCAACATTAACCCAACCCTGTCAATATTTACAAAGGGTTCTCATTCGCAATCATAATGAACCTGAAGATCTTTTATTTAGTTGAAATCTATTTCTTCATAAAAAGGGTCTGCATTAATTATGAATTCTACAACACATTGCACAAAATAATAAGAATAAGAATGTGTATCAATTTCATAATTCGAAGATAACTACATGTAGAAATTCTCAACTCCCCTTAGTTTTATTTCTTCCTCTTTAATACCTTATTAATAAAGACTAATTATCAACTATAACAGTTTCATAATCATAACTATATAACAATTTCATAATCGTAACTATACAGATTATGTTGACTTATCTGAATTTAGGTTAGAATTGTGCTATAATTACAGAACTAAACCTTCTTAATAATGAAATATAACAAAAAATTCAAGAACTATTTTTTTCATAGTTTTAGAGCCCTCTACCTCAAAAGTATTGATTTTTTTTAGTAATTACTGGTTCTACGTCTTTGCCTTAAAGAAATTGTCAATAGACTAAAAGAAGCCAAATGGGACTTTTGTTGACCAAATACAATGCACTCTTGCTAAATCAATTAAATATCTCAAAGGAACAACTTAATGTTAGAACAACTTAATTATGTTCCAATCCTTTCTTCCACTTAGGCATAAATCACATTGTCATTTATTTTCACTTTATTTATGATCAAGTGTCTTGTAAACAATTTTGAATATCTTATGTTCATACTACAAGCTTATTAGTTGACTCTCTTATTCAGTTCCTTACTTGTAAATAATTCCTTATTCATAGTCTCAAATTGAATATCTTTCCTGAACCTTTACACTTGTAAGTGTGTAATGAAGATTAGTTATATGCTGTAATGGTTTCATGATCATAATTGTATAAATTATATTGATTTAAGTAATTTTGAATTAAAACTCAAAGGTATACACACGCACACACATACATGAAACTTCTCAAGAATGAAATATAACAAAAACTTCTAAGTCTTCTTTACTTACCTCCTTTTCACGCCTATAAATCACCTAAATGATACATTTATTGCATATATTGAAGCTTGTTGTCTCTATCATTTTGATAGGATATTGCGACATAAAATAAAAGAATAAAGCAACATAAACTTAAGGTATGAAAGATTATTATCCTTACGAGTTTATTTTTCCACACGAGTATAAAATGATGGTGACTCTCGAGGACCCAACAAGCTCTTCTTCTTATTATAAGAAGCAGTAACAATACATATAATTTTAACCCTATAGAATTTGTTTACAAAGAAGAGGAAAAATATAATAGAAGATAACACACACACACACACACACACACACACACACAAAATAATAAGTAGACAGAAAGTAAAGATAAGATATCAACGATTTCACCGAATATGATACTAATGTTAAAAGGATAAACTATAGATTTACAGCGTTAAAATAGAATTTGAGTTAATTATAAATACATGTCTTTTATATAAACATAAAATAAATTTTGAATGAGCAAAACATGGGTTTATCTAAGTAAGATAGAATTTTAAAACAATAAACTAATTTCACAATAATCCTCCACTTATTTCAAAAGAATATATAAAAGAATAATTAAGTACTGTTGGATTAAAATTTAGGGTATAACAATTTGAATCTGGTGTCCTATGGACTCTGAACCAGATATAAGACTTAATAAGTTATAGGTTACAAAATTATTAGTGAAACTTTAAGTTTTTATGAACCAACATCCTATATTGTAAATTATATTTCTTATTAGTCATATTACTTCCCCACCATATATACTCTTTATTGTGTGTTTGTGCTAATGGGCTATGCGCATGCCTTATTATTAATAAGTTCTATAGAAATTAACCAAATTATCATAGGAATGGACTCTTGCCATACTCATATAGGTGATTCTATCAAGTGTATACTATAATCAAATACATTACACATAATGTATTTGATTGCAATATACATATAATGTATATGGAATTTATTAAGAGCTTAACTCATGCTCACTTTACTTGCAAATTAACACTAATCTCACATTGTAAGAGGGATATAAATATTTAATAGTGCCTTTCAAAATCAATTAAGAAATTTCTTATTACCCATATGAACATAATTCATGGGATTGTTAATCACATAGGATGGATTACCATCATTGTTGATATCTTGTATTAGCTTTAGTCCCGTTGTCCTTAATGGTTCAACTATTTGTTGCTTTCTCAATGTTTTAGTTAGAGGATCAGTCAAATTCATTTATGACTTCACATAATTAATGTATATGATTCCATCTTTAAGTAGTTGCTTTAACACTTTATATCTTAAATGAATGTGTCTATTTTTTCCATTAAAAATTTTATTTTTCATAATGACTATTGTAGTATTGTAATCATAATAAATAGACAAAGAAGGTGTTGGTTTTATTCCTAAAGAAATATTTTTCAAGAAGCTTTTTAACCATTCAAACTCATTTTCGACCAACTCTAAGGCTAAACATTATGATCTCATTATTAATTTAGCAATGATAGTCTGTTTGATTGGCTTTTAAGTTATTGTACCTCTATAAAGAGTAAATACATAAACTAGTAGATTTTATCTCATTTGAAGTATACATCCAGTTAACATCACTGTAACCTTCTAATACAATGAGAAATCCATTATGCAAAATACCATATTTCATGGCACTCTTAGATATTTCATTAGTCTCACTAAAGCAACCCAATGATCACAATTGGGATTATGAGTATACCTGTTAAGTTGTCATTTTGTACTTATTTGATATATAAATCTCTCTCATATGTTGAAATTATTATTCAAAATTTATAGCATAAAAGAAAAAATGTGTACTATTCACGTCAGTCTTAGTTTTAGTTTTCTGGTTTTTACGTTTTCTCTTCTGCAGGGAGTTTATGTCAGGTTTTTCTTATTTTAGACTAGAATTTTCGTATTTTTCATAAAGGACCAGGGTTGGAGACTTTATGCTTTATTATTTCTTTGATTTTCACTTTTGTTATGAGTAGCTAAATCTTTTTTTCTTGGTTGAGGGAAACCATGTTATCATCTTTTATGTGTGAGATGTTTCAATAAAGTCGGTTTCGTTGATGAATATTGAGTGCCTTCAGAATTACTTTATACAATTGTAATTGATTTTTAGGTGCGCAACTAGGAATCGATTCGTTTAACAGCTAGATTAGTGAAATATGACGTTCAGTTTTGCTAATCACAAGTAGCAATTAGAATAACCATCTTTACGTTAGAGTTTGAAATTCTAAAAAGAATCTCATCTTGATTAAATGCATGTCGTACATGTGTTATCTTATTCATTGATTTTTTGATTCTTAAAGATATTACTCAATTGAACTTATGATCGTATCTAGGTTATTGAGTGATAAGAATGCTTAGAATACATGTTTATACTCATTTACAATTAAGAGAAATATCTCCCAATGAATGTTTATTGATGAACTGAATTTTATTCAAGGATCCATTTTAGTATGATAACATCGATGACTCGAAACCAAGGATTGTCTATTAAATTTTCAGATCCAATTACTTTTATCAATTTTCGATTTTATCAAATTTTCTTAAAGTGTCGTGAATTAAATCCCCCTTTTTTACTTGATTTTGGTTTTGAACTCATACAAACTTTGCCGTTAGGAATTCCTCGTGGGAACGATGCTCACTTTCTACTACTACATTAATTTGTATTAACGGAAGTTGGTTTCTTTTTGAATTTGGTTGTAGGCGATAGCAGTGCCAAATTTTGGTGCTGTTGCTGGGGAATTTTTGACGGTGTATGTACGTTACGAGTTCAAATCAATTTGAAAATTTGCAATACAATTTTGAAATTGAGAAAATAGCAAAAGCACTACAAAAATAGAAGAAACAACAGCGACAAGTGCAAAAAATGGAACGGATGGTAGCAAACTGTACCCTTCTCGAACTAGTTGCGCCCACGGACGCTCAACAACCCCACTGCATTAATTTTCCAAATTCAGGTGATGATAATACTTTTGAATTAAAATCTGGGCTGATTCATTTATTACCTATTTTTAAGGGTCTACCGGGAGAAGATCCATACAAACACTTGAAGGAATTCGATGTAGTTTGTATGGGAATGAAGCCGACGAATGTGACAGAAGACTAGATTAAGCTAAGAGCTTTCCTATTTTCTCTCAAGGATGATGCTCAAGATTGGTTGTACTATTCATCCACAGAAAACGTACAAACATGGGCTGAAAAGAAGAAGCTTCTCTTCGAGAAATATTTTCCAGCATCGAAAGCAGCAAATATTCGAAAGAAAATTTGCAGGATTTGACAACATATGGGAGAAACACTCTACGAATATTGGGAAAGATTTAAAAAACTTTGTGTCAGTTATCCCCATCACCAAATAATTGACCAATTGCTAATTCAATACTTATATGAAGGTCTTTCGCTCACGGATAGGAGTATGATCGACGCTGTAAGCGGTGGCGCCTTAGTTAACAAAACGCCGACGGTCGTAAAGGAATTGATCACGAACATGGCTTGCAACACCCAACAATTCGGCATACGTACTGGGCATAGATCAAAATGTTGGACCCCGTTTCTGGAGCCCAAATATCCGAAATATCAAAAGGCATGAACATATTATCCTGTAAGGTTATTTCTATGGGATCTCTTAATTCAATACTCACTTCATTTGGTGATCGCATGATGGAGTTATGGCCAAACGAGTCAAACCTGGTTATGTCCTCAATTATATTGTACGTATCTTGGGACAATTAACATAACTTTCACTAGAGAGATCAGATTAAGGTCATCTTAAGACAGTTTTGAAGAGGACTTCTAGATCTATAACTTTCGTGAAGACTTCAAAAAGAGATTTTGCCGTTTGGAGGGTCAAAACATGTGTTCGCCGCGGAAAAATTAGGACATATTTCCCAATACCTCTTGGGAAAGTTTGCCACGACAAACTATATGTTTCGTCGCGGCGAAATTAGGAAATATTTCCCAGGACCTTTCAGGAAAAGTTCGCAACGACCAACTAATATAACTTCACTGCGGCAAAATCAGGAAATAATTCCTAATATAACTTCGCCACGGCGAAGTTACGAGATGGAGACGAAAATACTTTCGAGAAAAGTTCACAGCGGCCGAGGCTAACTTCTCCGCGGCGAAACCTTCTAACCTGCAACTCTAACTCAACATTTCAACACCAAAAATACTCATACACTTCATATTAATTCAACTACTAAGTAATTTTGTTAAATTCTTAAATCTCCCCTCAGATAATTAATCCCATACAACCCTTCCAATCTCTAACATGTTATTCTAAACCAAACAACAATTTACAATCACATACTCA
>JANQBM010000009.1:19991957-20004581 GCA_025594535.1 Erythroxylum domingense | reverse complement strand
CACTTATTGATTTTTTTTATGATTTATCTCAATTTATGTACGGAGGTAAATTAAACAAATTTGTTCGTTTTAAGTATTCTTGGTGGGGAATTCCTCCCCCGTGGGCCACAGGTCCAGATGTCACATAGGACGTCGGGCCGTGGACCCGCTCGGGGAGGGGTTCCAGCAGTTACTATTATCAATAACCATTTGATTATTACCTTGATATGATGTCATAGAACGAATTATGAATTTCCATTCATATAAGCAGAAACTCAAATGTCAATAGTCATTAAATGATGTCACTTAAAGTAAGTCGGTATATGTTAAGGTGTGACTCAAGGTTTATGATATCAAAGACGATATGAAGGTTGTTATGGTTAAACTATTGGTTAAATTAGTTATTTTCAGAGTTTGCTCTATAAAAAGAGCACATAGTTGTTGATCGCCCTTATAAAATTCCTATAAGGAGTGTTATGGTGTACACCACAGTTTTCAATTTGATGTTTATAGTGAATATAGGTTAATTGAGAAAGGGGAGTCCCCTGGGGGTAAAAGATAAACCTATTTGGTGTCTCTTTTAAAAAAGAGACTCCCAAGAATACCCCTAGGAAAGCAGAGCCCTTTCGAACTTTTTCTCAATTTGGAGTTGGGTCGCCACAATTGAGTTTTCTTCTTCTTCTTCTTCAAGCCTACCTAATTATACAAATTGCAATAATTGAAAATTCGACGTAGGGTGTTAAGTAAATGTGATGGTGGTTTGGATATGTTTGGGTTATGATGGGTTTAAGAAAGAAGAATTAGGCTTGGGGTTAAAGTGTTGATAAGCCTGAGAATGAAGATAATTAAAGGAAATGGACCGTGGGCTTGGGTCATGGGGTCTTGGATAATTTGGGTTTGGTGATCCATATTGATTTGGGGTACTAAAATTCTCAAAATCATTTAACGATCAAGAATTTGGCTTATGGATGCTTAATGAGTTATGTTTCTTCTTATAATAGTGTGATTTGAGTTCCAATTTAAAGAGTTAATTATGGAGCAATTAAAGCCTCTGATCATGAATTAGAAGCTTGGCTCGCAAATCAACAAAGGATGAAGAAATAAAAAGGTGTTTAATCATGGTAATGAAAGTTTCAAAGTCAGACGGTAATTCATGTAGAGTGAAAAGTACCAAATCTTCTTCACATATTTTATCTCTAATGGCCACTGATCCTTCTACAATAATAGAGAATCCAGTAAGATAATCAACTACGGTTTTGTTCCCTTTGGTGACTGTGTGAAGTCAATGACTGAGCAAGGAATGGTGGGTTGTAGGTCGGTGAAGGAAGTGCTTCTCGAGATTAAGCCAGAGAAATTAAGCAATGGTACTAAAGACAATACATTGTACAATAACAAGATTATACTAGCCCAAGATTGACAACCTTGGTGAAGAGAAACAAGCCAAAGAAAAGCAATAGAACTCTAAGATGGATAAGAGAACAAGACTTATACATTTCTAACTAATTTCAAATGAGAGATTACATAGACATTTATAGGACTTTAATAAGAAAAAGTTTATCCCTTAACTAATTCCTAATTCGTGAACTATACTACAAAATAGGAATATTTAAAATAGTACATGAAAAATGAGGAGCCTTATATATAAACTATACACTGTATTAGGAGAATATATTATTGTTTAGGTTGAATTCTTAAAAACAAAGAGATAGGCTTTTTGGAAGTTGAGTACACTTTCTTCCAAAAAAATTACTTTAATTTTAACACTCCTTCTTAAAGTGATTTTCTAGAAATAATTCCAAGTTGAAAAAGAAGCATCTTAAACTATCCTTTTGAAAGTGACTTAGTGAAAATGTTGGCAACGTTGTCTTGGCTTCTCACTTTTAATACACCAATGGTTCCATTCAAAACGTTTTCTCTAATAAAATGATGTTTCACTTCAATGTGTTTTGTTCTTGCATGACAAACTGGATTGATGGCAAGCCTAATAGTACTTTGATTATCTCTATAAAGACTTGATGGACCATAAATGGGAAGAATGAGATCTTTAACGAGTCTTCAAAGCCAAACACATTCTTGAGCTGCAAGTGTAGAAGCCTTGTATTATGCTTATATAGTTGACAACGAAATTGAATCTTGCTTTGTATTACACCGTGAAATTCCAGTACCACCACATAAGAAAGCATAACTAGATTTTGATTTTCGATCATCTAAATCTCCAGTAAAATTATCATTAGTGAAACCAATTAGAAAAAAAAAGTTGCTTCCTTTTTATAGATCAATCTCATGTCAATAGTAGTATTATCATACTTCAAAATCTTCTTTGCAACCTCAAAGTGTGGCTTTTGTGGTGCTTGCATAAACCTACTATCAAGACCAACAAAAAAGGCAATATCTGGTCTTGTTATTGTCAATTAAAACAAACTTCCAATAAGAGTATGATAAGGTTAAGTATTGGGCAATAGAGAGCCCTTATTAAGCCTTAATTTGATATTAACATCTAGTGTGGTGTCTCACTTTTTTCCATTCTTCAAACCAAATTTTGTAACTAGTTTTTAGCATAGCTTCTTTGAGTGAAAAAATTTCCATTTTCTATCCTTTCAACTTCTAAGCTAAGAAGATAGTTTAACTTAACTAAAATTTTCATATCAAAATGAATGGAGAGTTCATCTTGAAGCTTTGCGATCTCTTTCTCATCATTACTTGCAATAATCATGTCATCAACATATAAGAGAACTATAACATGCAAAACAAATTGCTTTCTCACAAACAAGTTATGATCAGAATTAGAAGCAAGCTAACCACAAAATTGCAAGTATGGAGCAATTTTTCCATACAATACCCTTGGAGCTTGCTTTAACTTATAAAGAGATTTTTTAGTTTGCAAAAAATATCCTAGATGAGCAGTTGAAACATAACCTGGCGGTTACTTCATATAGATGTCTTTATCAATTTCTCCATATAAAAAAGCATTTTTTATATCAGGTTGCCACAACTTCTAACCAAGAGAAGTAGCAAGGGATATCATAGTTTGAACAGAAGTCAGCTTTGCAGCATGATTAAAAGTTCCTTTATAATCTTCTCCATATTTTTTTAAAAATCCACAAGAAATTAGCTTTGCTTTATATTTGTTTATGCTCCCATCAACCTTACATTTAATTTTCTACACCCATTTACAAGAAATAGGCTTTACATATATCTGTTTTGGAACAAGATCCTAAGGTTCATTTTGTAATAAGGAATTCATTTCTTCATCGATAATAGCATCCCAAACTTCGACAACTTTACCATTTTCAAAACATAAAGGTTCTTTATCATCTATAGTAGGCTGGCTTGACAATATTTCTTCTTGGTTTTTGATTAACACCACCATTCTTAGTTTATTATTCTTCATATAAACTAGATTTTTCCCCTTTCACCATGATTCTCCTATGGAGAAGAATAAGTACTAAAACTTAAAGTTGTAACCTCAGGGTCCACATATTTATTAAAACTATAGTAGGATGAACTTCATCAAATATCGTGGCCTTTGTGACCATATATTTGTAAGTGAGAGGATATATGCAGTTTTACCGCTTCTTTTGATTGTCATATAGCCATTATAAATGCAATTCCTAGCCTTAGCATCAAATTTGTTTTTTTGAGCATCTAGCATATGAACATAACAAATGGAGCCAAAAATTTTGTAGTGCTTAACAATAAGCTTCTTATTGAACATCAATTCATAAGGTGACTTCAAGTTGTTTGGACTAAGGAACACTGGGTTAATTATATAGACTACACATTTCATATCTTTAACCCAAAGTTCTTTCGGAAGATTCTTTGCATGCAACTAGCTCCTGTAGGTCTCCATACAGTGTCTAATTTTCCTTTTAGCTACTCCATTTTGTTGCATCGTGTGAACATAAGAGAGTTCTATTTTAATTCCTTCTTTGTGAAAAAAAAGTTAAAAGAGTTAGAAGTAAATTCTCCTCTATTGTCAGTTCGAAGTAGCTTGATTTTTCTTCCAAGGAATCTTTCAACAAATTCCTTGAATTCTTTAAACTTCAGAAAAACCTCTGATTTTTACTTGACGAAATAAAGCCAGGTGAACCTTGTAAAATCATCAACAAATATTAGTATATAATGGAAACCAAAATAAGAAGGAACAGGAGTTGGCTTGAGCAAATCACTGTGAATACATTTTAGTAGAGCTTTGCCCCTGGAAAGAGACTTATTAAATGGAAGTCTATGTGGCTTGCCATATTAACAACCTTCATAACTTTCAACATTAGAAAATTTGGTTATTTTTGGTAACCCTTTAACAAGTTATTTTTGAACCGTAAATTTCAATTTTATCATGTTAAGATGCCCAAATTGAGCATGCCATATGGAGGCAGTATCATAGTCACTTAAATTCTCAACAAAAGAAGTTGAAGAAGATAGAACATACATATCAGTTACCCCTTTACCAATATAAACAACATCATCTTTTAAATCTTTAATATTTTGAAGAAATTTCACATCTTGAGGGCCAAATAGTACATAATTTCTAGAATCCACAACATTTATTACTGATAAGAGATTTTCTTTCATGCCTGGGATATGATACACATTGTTGAGTTTAATAGCATTATCCTTGTTTCCATTGATAACAATTGTCCCCTCCTTCTCCACAGAATGAACTGTGTTGTCTAATGTAACAATTGCATCTTCTCCTTGGTGAGGATAAAGACTTGAGAATTTAAAAGTGTCACTGGTAATTCTTCTTTTTCTCAGCTACAAGAACATTTTTATTATTAGTGCTTCCAATTTGATCACTCATAGTTAATCCATCCATTTGCATGGCTAAGGATTCTTGGGAAGAAAAAAAATTCAAATTCTTCCAAGGATGGTTGTCGAGCCCACCCTTTAATCGAGGTGTTATAGGGAATGTATTAAAGCTTCAATCTATGAACAATGTGTCGCCTCATACAAGCTTGAGAAATGGGCTCTTCTGGATCAATTTTTCATATTTAAAATTTTGCATTTTAGAGTTGTTTTTGAAAGTTTTTCTTTCGATTAAAGATAGAAATATTCAATTAAGTGTTTTAGAAGTGTTCCTACATTTAAAAAATTAGTTTTTCTGATATGTTTTTTCTGGGTATTTGGTGGGTCATGAATCGGGTCGTTATGACCTAGTTGAAGGTTAAAGAAGACCCTTTTCACTAAGCAATATTGTTTTGTTTGTTTACTAAAAACAAAATTCTAATGCAGTTATAGAGGCTTGAACCCACGCCCATATAGGGTGTATGGTAAGCCTCTGCCAACTGAACTGAAGGTGATATCCTAATATATTATGCTTTGAAATTGTATTTGTACAAAACATTCAATATGAATCAGGTTGTCTATTTTTATTCACATAATTATTATGTCTATATTTTTGTATTGTGAATAAAATTTTGGAAAAAATATTTTATTGATTAATTATTAGGGCTTAGCCACAATAACCTTAATTATATACAATTACATATTTATGTTTTGAATCACATACAGAGTTGAAATGTTTAATTGTAGTTAATTATTTATTATAATAAATTTTATACCACATTAATTTTTATTATATTTGATTGATTAATTATAATGAAATATCAAATTAATTTTTCTAATTTTTCCATAGGCATTATGAATTAAAATATAATTTGATAATTTTATCATAAAGTTTAACATAAATCTGTTTGAATTAAAAATTTAGCCCACAGAAAATTTTCATGTCATTTGATTTATATCTTTTAAGATATGTTTTACATTGGTAAAACATATATATAGTTTGTTAGCCTCAATTTATTGATAAATAGCATGTATGTTTAAATTATGCAGTTATTCAAACTGTTAGTTTCTTTAATACAAGTAGTAAAATTTTTGAATTGAGTAGTGAAAACATAAGATTTGATAGGAGAGAATTCTTCTTCATCTGGGATCGATGAACATTGATTATGCTGTCTAAAAGGATGAACTACCTAAGGTAACTGAGGCTAGCACTACAACTGAAATTGCTCTTTATGAATGTTGGGAGCAATTTAATTGCCTAAGTGTGATGTTCATAAAAAACCAAAATTTATGTTTGTATTCGCGGTTCTGTAGAACAACATTACAATGTTCGTGCTCTCCTAAAGGCTATTGATGAGTAATTTGAAATTTCAGACAAAGCATTTGCAAGCACCCTGATTATAAAGTTTTCATATACTAGGCTTACCGGTGTCTAAGGTGTGCAGGAGCACATCACGAAGATGATGGAAATTACAGCTTAGTTAAAGAAACTCGAGGGAGATGTCTGATTCTTTTCTCGTGCATTATATTTTGAACACCTTTTCACCACTATACGGACCCTTTAAAATATCTTATAATACACATAAGGATGAATTAATGACCATTTATGTTTAAGAGGAAGGGAGAGTGTTGATGGAACACAGAGAGAGTTCACAGAGTACATGTCCAGTTGTTCAAGGAAAAAAGAAAAATTAAGCCAACTTAATGCGAGAAGGTCAAATACCTACCCAAGTTAACATTAAGCAAGAATAAAAGTGCTTCTTTCACAAGAAGAAAGGACACATAAAGAAGGATTGTGTCTAACATAAAGAATGGCTTGAAAAGAAAGATAATATATTCTCAGTATTTTGCTTTGAATCTAATATGACTGAAGTTTGTCATGACTTATGGTGGATTGATTATAGTTGTACAATCCATATTAGAAATCAGTTGCAGGATTTCTAAAACCCAAAAAAGTCAGTGGAAAGGGAATAGTATATCTTATCCGAAAATAAGATGCGTTCATATACGGAGGTTATTGGGGATTGAAATTTAATTTTATGTACTGGTTTTGTTTTAAAATTAGATAAGACATTTTATATTCCCAATTTCTCTAGGAAATTGATTTCAGTTTCAAGACTTGTACCTTTTAAATATTCCTTTCAATTTTTTGATGAATCTTTGAAGTTAAATTATAAATATGAATTTGTTAGGATTGGTACATAATTTTATGGTCTTTTCCATTTTAATTTACAAGATAATATTCGTTACAATGCAATACATGTTCATGTTGGAACAAAACATTGTGTTATAAATAAAATTTCTTTTATTTTGTGGCAGTGAAGATTAGGACATATCTCTATAGAAAGGATTAAAAGATTGGTGAATAATGGAGTACTTAGTACTATAGATTTTGCTAATTTTGAAACTTGTATCCACTGCATTAAGGGAAAGAAAATCAATAAATCAAAGAAAGGTGCCAATAGAAGTTGAAACATATTAAAGATCAAACATACGGATATTTGTAGTCCAGGTATGGACTTGTATGGCTAGAAATACGTCATCTCATTTATAGATGATTACTCACGATATATTTATCTCTACTTGCTTTATAATAAGAATGAAGCGCTATATGCTTTCAAAATATTCAAACCTGAAGTAGAGAAATAATGTGGTAAGCAAATTAAGATCATGAAGTCTGATAAAAGTGGGGAATATTATGGTAGATATACTGAAGGTGGATAAGCACTTAGTCCATTTACAAGGTATCTTAAAGAAAATGGGATAGTAGCTTAATATACTATGCTCGAATCTCTAAATTAGAATGGTATAGGAGAAAGAAAAAACCAAACATTATTAGACATCGTACGGAGCATGTTGAGTAGCTCGAAACCTTTTAAGTCCTTGTGGATTGAAACTCTTAAGACGACAATGTATATATTAAACCAAGTACTAACCAAAGTTGTTCCAAAGACACCATTCGAGTTATTTAAAGTTTGGAGAACGAGTTTATAACATATATGCATTTGGGGACGTCCGTCTGAAATAATAATTTATAATCCATAAGAAAAGAAATTAGACTTAAGGATCATAAATGGATATTTCATTAGATACGCTGAAAGGTATAAAGGATATATGTTCTATTGTTTATCACATTACATTAGAATTGTGGAATCAAGAAATGTATAAAAAAAATTAGAATGACTTGATTAGTGGGAGGGATCAATTTCAAGATACAATTTCTGATAATGATCATTTGGATACTTAACCTTCCACCTCAAACAATAAAATGATTGTCATTCATGCCCCTCAAGTTCAAATATACAGTGTATAACCAATTATTAAAATTCAACAACTAACGATCAATGTAAATGACAGTTAAGAAATTCCACAAGTTACTGATAATTTGGTAGATCCAATTATTTAAGAATTACCTAAAAGCATTCAACAACCAGTTAAACAACAAACTCCATAGGAGGATGTTGGTGCAAAATTAAAGAGATCTACTACTACAAGGAAATCAGCTATTAATAGTGATTATGATGTATATCTACAAGAATTTAACTATAATATAGGAGTCGAGAATGATCTTAAAACCTTTTCATAAGCCATAAGTTACAGAAAATCAAATTTATAGTACAATGCCATGAAGGAATAAATGAATTCCATGAAGAATAACGATGTTTGGGATCTTGTTGAGTTGCCTAAAAGATGAAAACCCATAGGCTACAAATGGGTATTTAAAACAAAGCAAGACTCATTAGGCAATATTAAAAGATACAAGGCAAGACTTGTTTACAAAGGAGTTACTTAAAAAGAAGGAATCGATTACACAAATACATTTTCTCCTGTGTAAAGATTCACTTCGTATAATTTTGGCATTGGTTGCTTATTTTGACATAGAATTGCATCAAATGTTTATGAAAATGAATTTTTTAAATGGTGACCTAGAAGAAGAGGTTTACATGAAACAACCAGAAGGATTCTCTTCTAGTAAAGGTAAGAATTTGGTTTGCAAGCTTAAAAGATCCATATATGGATTGAAACAAGCATCCCACCAGTGGTATTTGAAATTCGATAATGTTATCTCATCAATTGGTTTTGAAGAAAATATCATAGATCAATGTATATACTAAAAGGATAGTGGGAGTAAAATTTGTTTTCTTATATTATATGTGGATGACATATTACTTGCAATCAATGATAAGGGTTTGTTACATAACGTAAAAAATTTCTCTCTAAAAATTTTGAAATGAAAGATATGAGTGATGCGTCTTATATCATTGACATTAAGATCCATCAAGGTAGATTCTGTGGTATTTTGAGTTTGTCTTAAGAAAACTATATTAATAAAGTTTTAAAAAAATTTCAAATGAAAGATTGTTCACCAATTGTAGTTCCCATTGTAAAAGGTGATAAGTTCAATTTGTATCAATGACCAAAAAATGATTTTAAAAGGAAACAAATGAAAAATATTTCGTATGCTTCTATAGTTGAAAGCCTGATTTATGCTCAGGTTTGTACAAGTCCTGACCTTGCATTTGTTGTTGGAATGATAGGTAGATATCAGAGTGACCCAGGATTAGATCACTAAAGAGTTGTAAAGAAAGTACTAAAGTACCTTTAAGGGACTAAAGATTACATACTTATGTGCAGAGAAACCAACAATCTAGAGGTAATAAGGTACTCAGATTCAGATTTTGCTCGATATGTTGATTTATAGAAACCAACATCAGGTTATATCTTCATGTTTACCCATGGATCCATATCATAGAGGAGCCCCAAGCAGTCTTTGACTGCTACTTCCACCATGAAGGCTAAGTTTGATTCTTGTTTAGGCCATTGAGAATGTATTGTGACAATTCAGTTGTTGTTTTTCTGGTTAAAAACAATTAAGAGTGGTAATCAAAGTAAAGATATCGACATTGAGTTTTTATTTATAAAGGAATGTGTTAAGGAAAAGAAAGTGGTCATTGAACACGTTAGCACTAAATTGGTGATAGTTGATCATTTAATAAAAGACATGCCACCAATGAAGTTCAAAGATCATGTTGTTAGAATGGGATTGGGTTCCATTATACAGTTTTCATCATATGGACAGTAATGTTTTCGTAAAACTTTTATAATATTTTCTCATATTATGGTGCACATTATTGAATTTTGAAAAAATTGATTATTTTCACTACAAGAAAAATAAAGTTTAGTGATGGACATTACCGACGAGAAACTAACACATTCCGTCAGTAAGCTAAGTTAGAGACGCAATTTACCGACGGAGCAAGGCATCAGAGAAACGATTGTAGGTAATAATTTACGATGAATAAAAAAATTTTGTTGCTAATTTACCGACAGATATTTTGTGTTCGTGTCGCTAAATTTACTGATAGATATTTTATGTTATCAGTAAATTTATTGATGGAATGATTATTTCAGTCAGTAAATTTACTGACACACAAATCCTATCCGTCGATAAATTTACCGATGGATTTGGTTATTCCATTGGTAACTTAACGACTAACATTACTGACAGATTTGTCAATAAATTAAATAAATTTTACCAATAAACTTTGTTTTCCTATCGATAAATTTACTGAACTGTTTTTTTTCCCTACATTTAATTTTATTTGATAATCTTATGGTTGGTGCATAATTTATATAGTTATCTGTTGATAATATTTTTATTTATTTCTACATTTAATTTGTTAAAACAAAATGTTAATTGATGATATAAAGTAAAATTTATCTTAATTGATAATAAAAAAATATTTTGTACAACAATAATTATTTAATTCATACGAAAGGACTATAAGTATGATATTCATTTAGTGAATGTGGATGATCTAACTGTTGCGATGAGGTGATACCTTTCTCCTTCAATTTATCCACCTCATTACGGAGCTGAGCTATTTACTCCATCGACTGTTACAACTGAGTTGCCAATGTTTGTACTGTGCTCCAAAGCTCATGGACTTCATTGGATACGGACCACCTACTAGATGCTACTGTATTGGAAATAGAGGAATGCGAATAACATGTGTTTACAAATGAACCTAAGTCGAATATCCTTCCACAACGGTCCCTACCACCCACTGCATGAAGATAGGTTTGACTCTCATCAACATCTTCAGACTGTTGAGATTGTCGTTGAATGTTTTTTTATATTTGGTCCTATCAAAAGGCAATGTTTTTCTAATAAGTGATAATTATTAAGCATTAATATTAAAGCATAAATTTCACATACATTTAGTTCTCTACATCGGGTGTTGACGAAGATCACACCGTTATGCTTCTTAGTGTGAGTATATAAAAAGAACTGGCAGGGTGTAAGCTTCATGTCCATAGATTTTTCCTGCATCAGAATAAAATATTATACGTGAAATATAATTTTTAAAAATTTTGACAAAGTTTCCTCTATTTTTATGATATTTACCCCCTGTTGAACAAAGAAATTAACTACACAACAAAGTCATATATGGCACAAGACATTTATAAGATTGTCATTCTCCATAATACACATATTTTCATTCCAAAATTCACACATCAAATTAAATTGAAAAAGATTAAAGTAAAAAAATTAGAATATAAGTGTAAATTCTACATACTTATAGGTCTCTCTGCATGCTCGTGGTGGGTAATAGATACTCCAGTATGTACAGGAAGACTCTCTTCCCCTGATTCTCTACGTTTGATGGTAGAATTACGCTCTGAAATGGATATTGTCTCAGGTGATGTCCAATATTACTGCCAACGACTCCATATTTCTTCAAAAATATAAGGAGGTTGTATATTAGTCTTGTGTATCGCACCAATAAAGTCTCTATAATGTGTACGAACTTGTCTCTCCCATACTTTATAAATAATCGTGTCAAATTTAGAATCCTAAAAAATTCTTTCTGAAAAATAGGAAAAGCATACGATAAGTACTTATAACCTACAATATTTATCTAATTAATGTAAAAAAATAATTAAAAAATACAAAAAATATATATTTTTTGTTGTATCTCAAACTCCTGATAATAAAAATCCTTTGTTACCTAAGAGATATTCTTCCATATATAACCTTCAAGATCAATCTTCTCCTTGAATTTGAATGCCATGTTTCTTGAGCACGGTCCAGACAGAATCAGCCTAATATAAAAACAAATAATTTTATATCATTTTAAAATTTAAACCTATAAGTTAATTATAAACATATGATGTTTAATGTATTTTCACTTACAGATTGTTGACGATTGTGATGTAAGTTCTTTCATCAACTCCCTCAGTTCTAAGTTAGAGACCGCCTCCTTCATCCACATCGTTTACTCCTAATATCTCTGTAGGTGTAAAGATGGTGGATGGTATAGCAGCAGGTATGGAAGGTGATGCCTCATCTGCAAGTGTAGTAGCTGGAGTTACAACATCTTATTCGATTGCAGTTGCAAAATATGATGTTTCATCTGAACAGTAACTAGCTCCAAATCGTGGTCTGAACCTTAGTCGCATCATATCATGTTTTCTCTTTGGTAGCATATTACCTGAAATTCATATTTTATTGAATATTCCAAAATTATAACAATTTCAATTCAATATATAACAATATATTGAAAATTCAATAATTGATTTATTGTATATAATATTCTATTACAAACACAAATTAATCGCTACCAACACTTAATTGTAAATCAAAATCATCATCATCTTCTTTTTCTAAAGAATTAAAATTAAACTCAGGCTCCTCTTCATAACGATTGCCCTCCTCATCCTCTCCAGATGAAATTTTAACATATTCATTATTTAGATCATTCAAAGGTTCATTCTCATCATGTAACATCCCGTTTCCAGAGAACGGGTCGGACCAAAGAAACGTGTCCAGATGTGGTAAATTACCACATCTCATGC
>JANQBM010000009.1:19947025-19962282 GCA_025594535.1 Erythroxylum domingense | reverse complement strand
CGCCACTTCGTGCTCTGTCCTAAAGAACTATGCGACCAATCGGCAAGTGACTATAGGGTAAGTTTGATAGTGTTGTACGTCCCTCGCTTCTTATATGTCCAGGACACTCCTCCCAAGTCCTACCCCTTGCTTTCAGTGACTACGACCCGCAAGAGCCTTTCGTTCGATCTTGGGCGCTCAATTTTTATCCCTTCCCAGGAAAAGTAAACCACAATTTTCTCGGAAAATCACCGTCTCCGGCCTATCAAGAGTTGATGCTTAAGTTTGATCTTAAAAAGACTTGCGTAGAAAAGGGTAAACTCCTGAGTCTTAATCATCATTTGACCGCTGCAGGACGTTAAGAAAAGTGAACAAAAGAAACAATGTTTTCTTGTGGAGATTAAAGTTGTCATACAAATGTATGAACCTTGGCATCCCTCTTCCTATCTCTTCAGTCTCTTCAGGTAGCTTTGACTACAGTATTAAACGAAACAGGTACAGTACGGGTCTGATCTTGAATGCTCTGAGTTTCAGAGTAACCTTGTTCGAAGGGAACGACCTGATGATAAAAGGTCGAAAGCAGTTTGACAATTTTGAGCTGGAAAAGTCATTGTCTTAGCTTGTCTGAATCAAAATAAGACAAAAAAAAGTGTCCCGTGAACTACAATCTTTTGTGCATATTCAAAACCACCTTCTTCTGTTGCTCATATCCAAGCAACTTCGCTTTAATTAGTCAATGTACCTAATTTCAAGAGCATTCCAACATGCAATCACTGCAGACAAGTTTTTAGTTTTTAGAGAGTGAAACGATTTGCATTCGTTAAAATGTCTATAAGTACTAGAAGTGATACAGGATGGACTCCACCAAATAGAGAAAACACATCAATATAAGAAATTGAGTTAAAAAATAAACACAAGATTTAACGTAAAAAAACTCCTTAATAAATATGGAAAAAAGTTACGGTTAAAAATATAAAACTTTTCACTATAAAAAATAAAGATTACAAGAAGAAAATCTCACAATCCACATCAAGAATTAATACACAAAATTATAGAAAAGAAAAGAGATTTAGGAATATTTAAAATCTTAAATATATGCCTCCTTATATAGCCTTAATGGAGGCTAATATGTTCTCTTTTTACCAATGTAGGATCTAAGCCAACAATCTCCCACTTGAAAATTTGATTGAAAGCTAATCAAATTTTTTTCACATTGAAGTGTCGCAAGAATTTTTTTCAAGTAATTCCTCTGAAAAAGTCAAATCTTCCTGTTATTTCTGTCTAGATAAATTTGCATTTATAGAATCTTGTTTGCTAGTCCTAAATCTTTCATTTCAAATTCTCCAGTTAACTAAGCCTTCAAATCTTAAATACAATCTTTGTTTGGGCTTGTAAACAACATGTCGTTAATATACAACAATAATACAATGAAATCATTATTATCAAACCTATTAAAATATGGACAAGGGTCTGTACTAAATATGTTGAATCCACGACTCAGTATGAAAGAATCAAATCTTTTGTACCAACATCTTGGCACCTGTTTTAAACTGTATAAAGAGTTGTCCAATATGCAATCCAAGTTCTCTTTCCCTGGTTCTTCAAAATTGTCTGATTGATGCATGTAAATTTCTTCTTCAAGATCTCCATAAAGAAACGCGGTCTTTACATCTAACAATATAGATCAAATGTAGTATACATAGCTAGGACAATCCGAATTGTATTAAGACGAACTACAGGTGAAAATTTTTCTATAAAGTCAATAACTTCTTTATAATCATATCCTTTTATCACCAACCTTGCACGATACGGCTCCACCTGATCATCACTGTTACATTTGATCTTATATACTCATTTGTTGCCAATAGCTTTCTCCCTTATGGTAGTGACACAAGCTTCTATGTCTTATTTTTATGAAAAACTTCTATTTTTTCCTACATTGGTGTCATCCAAAGTGATGCATCTGAACTATTTGTGTCTTCTCGAAATGTTGACAGTTCTCCATTTTCTATAGACAGTATGCAACATTTCCCTCCATAATATAATCGGACTGCCAGGTTGGGGTTCTCCTTTCACGGGTTTACCATCAAACTTTTGTATTTTCATATTCAACCTGTTTTTGCTCCTTGTGATCTGATATAGCTTTAGTAGAATCTTTCTATTTAATCTCCCTTTATTCCTGAATTGTTACAACTTCAGAATTTTCTTCAGTCGTGCTATTTTGATCTTTCTCTTGCAGTTTATCTTTTGCAAACATGACATCCCTACTAATGAAGAGCTTGTAGGTAGTGGGATCCTACAGTCGATAACCTTTGACTCCATCAACATACCCTATAAATTTATATTTTCTGGATTTTGGATTTATTTTTGTGATATCTTGGGTATTATACATCACGAACATGGGACTTTCAAATGTGTGTAACTGAGAATAGTTTGTTGGTTTATGGACCACATCTTCATCGTTGTCTTCAAATCAATCAATCTCGTTGGTGATTAATTAATAACATAGCAGGTGATCTTCACTGCTTCTGCCCAGAAAGACTTTTTCATACTTGCAGTTCTCAACATGGCTCTAGTTCTTTCAATCAGAGTTTTATTAATTCGCTCTACCACACCATTTTGTTGAAGAGTGTGAGGCACTATGATTTGACGTTTGATGCCTTCCCGGTTACAAAAATCAATGAACTCATCACTAGTATATTCTCTGCCATCATCAGTCCTAAGGCACTTGTTGTGAAGATTGGAAATACATCTCCCTTTCTCTTATTAGGATACACCCAACATCTTCTGGAGTAATCATTAATAAAGGTTACAAAGTACCTTACTCCACCTAGAGACATAACCTATGCATGCCATACATTAGAGTGAATCAATTCTAGAATATCTTTACTTCTAGAATTCGATGCATTAAATTTCAGTCTATGCTGCTTACTTGTTACGCAGTGCTCATAGAAGGGTAATGATATCTTCGTGAGACCAGGGAGTAGTTTCTGCTCAACAAGAATCTCCAATATTTGTTCTGACATATGATCAAGTTTACAGTGCCACAATTTTGTTGCATTTTTTGCATAACTAACATATGTAACCGATGCATTTGCTACCATATACGTCTCTCTTATAAACTTGTATAAGTTTGCAGCTATCCTTTCTGCCTTCATGACTACAAAAGCTCCTTTGATCTCCTTCATGACTCCATTTTGATTGAAGGTATTACACCCAATTTCACCGAATTATCCTAAAGACAATAAATTCTTCTTCAAGCCCTTCACATGTTGTACATTTTAAATACTGTGAACTATACCATCATACATCTTCAACTTGACGGTGTCAATCCCAGCAATCTCGAAGGCATGGTCATTTCCCATATACACAGATCCTGCAGAGATATATTTATCAGTGTGAAACCAATCTTTACAAGAAGTCATATGCTACGTTGCTCCTGAATCTATTATCCAAGCATCAGTGAGATTTCCTCTCTCATTGAACACCATTGTTATTTTACTGTATAAGATTTCTCCACTAGCAACATATCCCTGAGAAGTTAATGCTTCAAAAGCCTTGTCTCCACTCATCCTGAATTGATATTCACTTTTAAAGTGTCCTTTCTTGCCACATTTGTAACAC
Source organism: Erythroxylum domingense (assembly GCA_025594535.1). Taxonomy (NCBI): domain Eukaryota; kingdom Viridiplantae; phylum Streptophyta; class Magnoliopsida; order Malpighiales; family Erythroxylaceae; genus Erythroxylum; species Erythroxylum domingense. Next base: position 19,958,679 of record JANQBM010000009.1, on the reverse strand, counting down.
TTAAGATTTTTCTTACTTTTGGATTTCGACCTTCCTTGTTTGTAACTCCCAGTTGAATCACGCTCCACTAACCGTCTTCTTATCATCAATGAGGCCTCTGCTTAATGTGAACTAGTCAGCCTTTCTTCCTTGTTGATGCTTCTGTTTTATTCTTCAAGAACCGAAGCATCAACATCATCAAATATCAAAGTATCTGTGAGGATATTATTGGTTAAATTAATGATGAGTTAGTCATATGAATCTGGAAGACTTTGAAGTAGAATCTCCGCACTTTTAGTTGGATTTATATTATGTCCCAACTTTGAAAATTGAGAGCATAGAGAGATCAGAGTATTGATATGCTCTATTACTGAAGTAAATTTAGACATTCGGAGTGTGTAGAGCCTCCTCTTCAGAAAAATTTTGTTGTGAAAAGACTTAGCTTCATACAACTTTGTGAGATGATCTCATATCTCCTTGACTGATTTATTTTCCTTTACACCTTGCAAAATATCATCTAATAGACCAAGATGCAAATCTGACATAGATAAGGCATCTATTTGTTTCCATTTGACGTCATTTGTAAAATCCGTCAGCCTAGTAATGATGGCCTCAAGTAGTTATCTTTTACTAATACTACATTGATCTTCAATTTCCATAACAAGAACTTTGTCCCGTTAAACTTTGTAATATTGAATTTGGTTGACATTGCTTCTATCACAAGAATTGACTCCCACTCTCTCGCGTTAAAAGGGGAAACTGCCTTGAGTTACCACCATTTAGTATGTAATAAGACTGTAATACACCGGGAAAGTTTCCAGGAAAGGTTAGAGGGGTCACAAATTGTTCCACTTAAAATCTAGTCTCCTTAAACAGAGCTTTTCCTAGACATGCACTCAATTACCTCAAATACCAACAAAAAAATGCTCAAAAAATGACAACAAAAACCCAATAATATAACCACTCTTAACCCGTAAGAACACCAAAGAAAAAAAATCATTTTCTGATATGGAAAATTAGACTATGCTGCAACCACAGAGCATACTTGGGCAACCTTTGGGCTCTAATACCACTAATAGGAGATGGACTCCACCCAGTTAGAGCAAACACACCAATAAAAGAAATTGAGATAAAAAAGGGACACACAAGATTTAACGTGAAAAACTTTAACGAATATGTGGAAAAACCATGGGTAAAAATAGAAAACTTTCCACTATAGAAAACAAAGATTACAAGAGGAAGATCTCGCAATCCACACAAACAATTATTACATAAGGTTATAGGAAAGAGATTTTGGGATATTTAAAACCTTAAGCATATGCCTCCTTATATAGCCTTAATGGAGGCTAATATGTTCTCTTTTTATCAACATGGGATATAAACCAATAGGCAGTTTTTATTTAGAATCTTAAAAAGGATTTCTCAAACATTTCCAAGTACTTAAAAGTGAGTTTCTCAATAATTATTTAAGTTGCTTTCATTGCTTAAATTTGAGTTACTGATTTAATATAAATATATTGAATACAATATCTCAAGAATTACAAATAAATCACTTAGAAGAATTTGTCTTTAGGAGTTCGAAATGTAAATCTTTTTTAATTTTTTTGGTTCTTCTACCATAATAATATGTATTTAATACTTATTTTAGTTTATACTTTTCTGCATAAATTGTAAACTTTTAGTTGAATAAAATAGATCTTTTGGAGAAAATCAAACAACCTTCTTTTTATTTTTATTTTGTATTTTATATTTATGTAAAGACTATCATATAAGTATCAGATCATCATCTTAAGAGATTTATGAGATTGTAAGAGTTTAAACATTTGCCTTAAATATTTACCCTTAGTTTACGTAAAATACAAAAGCTTATAAATAATTCGTATTGAATTTGGATTTTCATATTGTTAAAATGAAGGTCTATCTTGATGAAAATAATTTCCAAGAGATTGTTGAAAATTAATATGTATTTTCATCCTTTCCAAACAATTCGACAATAACACAATCAAAAATCATAAAGAGATGAGATAATGAAAATATAAAGCTAGAGCTACCTAACTTTTTTACAGTTGTCTTATCTTCCATCTTCACCAGAATCATGACATTGGAGACTATAAATAAAATATGGAACTTATTAAGGAATAAGCATAAAAGAGATTAAAAAATTAAGAAGCATGCAATTTTTGAAGTTGATATTGGAATTTGAAATGTAGAGGATGAAGGAGTCATAAACTATCAAGCATTAATTTGATACACTTCTTATTATAGTTAAAAGGTGAGAGTTCTTGGTGTTAAAATTTCTACTTTAAGATTAATTCAAAAAAATTTAGTTGCAATTTTTGAAAAGTTTGAGGTTATAATTTCATTGCTTTATAATGCAAAAGACACATCAAGTATTATCTTGATATAAATTTTAAATGCACCATAAATATAAGAACAAAGAAGGCTTATGAGAGAAGAAGGATTTATAGAGGGTACTTTTCAAGTCAAATCATTAAATGTCAATACAAATGAAAACAAGAAAAAAGAAACAATAACAAGCATCTTAAAACAAACTTGAGCAATAATAATAACAACATTGCTCAAACCTATCCATCATATCCTTATTATAAACAGACTAATCATCCATAAAAAAAGATGTTTGTGGATGCATAATGTGATAAATACGGACAATTAGGGAATAGTGAGAGAATTTTATAAGAATCAATATCAATAAAAAGAAGCTAAAACTATTGATAATCAATAACATAAGGAGTTGTTATGACAACATGTTTTAACAGTAGCAACTCTACATAAAGTTAGCTACTAGACAATAGTTATACACTTCACATGACTCATCACTATGAACTATTTAGGGAGCTTGATAGAACCTTCATTACTAAAGTCAAAATTAGGAATGACTTATATATTGCACCAAAAGGAAAAGGAAACATTACAATTGAAGACTCCTCATGTTTAAAACTCTAATAAAAAAATAATTTGATGGAAGGATGTTTTAATTGGAAGAGGAGTTTCTAACATATATTTCCTGTTAATATGGGAAGCAAACTAAAAAAAATAAAAATAAAAAATATGGGAAGCAAACTAAGTTATCTTTTTCATAAAACAAGAACTAAATAGCTACATAAAAATTACATAGTTTATACAAATATAGGAGGGGGTCTAAAAGAACAAAATTGTTAAATCACAGTAAGTTTTAAATTGCTTTCATTAATAATCACACAAGAATATGTTGCATTTTACTTCACGAAATTCAAATATGGGGTTGTTGAAATCTTTTGAAAGTTTAAGGATTTGGTAGAAGATCAAAGTAGATGTAAAATTTAGGCGACTAGGTCTGACAATGGAACTGAATGCACCTAAAAATTCAATAAATTGTGTAAAAATGATATAATAAAACGGTAGTTGATAATTCCTTATTCTCCCCAATCAAATGGAATTATGGAGAGAAAAATATAACATTTATGGGGGTGACAAGATGTTTGTTACATGATAAAGAGTTGCCAAAAAATTTAGGTTGAGGCTATAAATATAACAATTTTTTCCTTAATAGATTGCCAATAAAATACCTATCTACCAGTTAAGGATAAGGTTGCATATTGCTAGACCTCTACAAATCTCACATATCACCGGGACTTTTATTGGTTTATTGTTGTTGTTGTTAGATTTCCAATAAAAACTTGTAGAAAATAACTCCATTTGAAGCATATTACGACTATAAAACTAGGCTAATGAATTTAGAAACATTCGGTTGCCTTTGTTTCTCTCACATTCCTCCAATCAAAAAGAGACAGATTGGATAAGAGGTGGAACACAGTATTTTTGTAGGTTTACAACTCAATTTTAAAAGCCTACAAGATAAATCTTCCAAAAAGCAATAAATTAATTACCATTAGGGGTTTCCAATTATTCCTTGAGCTATAAAACTAAAGCTAGAAAGATGACAAGAATCTTAAACTTTAGGAAGATAATGAAAATATTAATGAAAAAGTTGTCACGACAACAAAACCCCTTTTGATATTTATCAAAGATGCAATGTTTTTATAATAAAGCTTATAATGTATGAAGAGGCTATAGTAGATTGGAAATAGATGACTTTCAATAAAAAGAGGAGCTCATGATTATTATAAAAACCAAACTTAGGAGCTATTAATGAGACTTGAACAAAAAAAGGCAATAAGTTTAGTAGGTTTATAAAACCAGACTTAATCAAGAAGAATATGTAAACTAGCATAAAGTAAGACAAGTTATTAAGGAATATTAGTGTACCAGGTTTAATGTTGAAAATAGAGGTTTCAAGAATTATACTTAAAATTATAAATTTAGGTCTCAATATCAATTTATTCAATTTTATAAGCCTTTAGTGAGATCAATTTATCTAGCTGATAGTGATGAGAAAGCAACAATAAAATAGTTATATGATGTCATAAGAGGGCAAAGGAAGCAATCAAGGCCAATATGAAAAATAGGTCTTTCTTATATATACTTTATCTTGTAGTCATCAATAAAAGGTGAGAAAAACAACTTTACTTTTCATTATTTGCTACTGGGGCATTTCTAAATCTTAGTGTCTATTCAGACCAAGTTTAACAAAACATTTTGAAGTTAATAAGAGAATGTTATTAATTATTTCACATGAGATGATGTAATATCTCCTTAGCTTAAAATTAGAGCCATACAGGGATGAATGTGGTGATTTTAAGATACTCACTGCAATTCATCAAAGAGACAAACTTAATCTAAGTATATATTTCTTCCTTGTTTAACTTGTTTAAAATTAATCATTATTTTATTTTCTTTACAAGATTACTTTTTTTGTCTTACAAATTCTTGGTAGGACCAATTTAGAAGAGATAATCTAGAATTTTAAAAGTTTATAATTCAAATTCTAAGTAAATATATCAGTGCACTAAGTATGAAAATAAGTAGAACACATTTGGATTCATCCATTCTAAAGAAGGGAATATATTATAGCATAAAAGAATAAATGATTTGGTCTTTGTTCGATACAACTTAAAGCTTCAAGAAAGATATGTTATTATCATTCTTAAGTTGAACATAATTTCTTGTAATTTTTAATTATTTTATTTTATTTGTTTGCTAGGAATTTTAATAAAATAAGTAGTTTTATAGATCTAATTTGCATTGGCTATCGATCTTTTAGTGGATTGAGTTTTTAAGGAACCAAGTTTCATAGATGAGAGTGACTTGTAAAATAATCTTGGATATGAAAGTGTTAACATGCCATTTGGTTCAATATGTTTAGATGATAGTGATGATGAGATTCCTTTTAACGATTAGAATTTTTACCAAATAAAAATTAAAGTTGATTTGGGTGGATATGTCATTAAATTAAATTTCAATTTTTTTATTTTTTTCTCTCATCTTTTAATTTCACTTGTATTTAACATATATGTTAGATTATATATATACAATATAAATATAAAACTTTTTAATTGTAACTATTTTTTAGTTTATATTTAACTTCAACTTTATTGTGTTCATTAACAAGAACTTTTTTTTTGTAATGCTTGTAGACTTTTATTATTCTTACTATATGATGTTTTGATATAATTATTCTTTACTATATGATTTAAGTTGCAACATTTTAAATACCTTGTATTATTTTTAGTTTTATATCTGTATGAGAATAAATCGTTCTTTTTCTTATATAATTATGGTATTGAAAAAATATGCGAAAAGTAATACTAATATAAATAAATAGATAGTTAGTATATCATATTTGTATAATTTTTGAAACAAGGTTAAAGTAAAACTAAAAATTATCCAGCACAATATATTGAGAGATTCTTCTGTAATGTTATAAAATTTATAGACTATTTTGTAATTTTAAAAAATTACTCAAAAAATATTCAATATTAAATAATATTCATAAAATTACTTAATAGGCTATTTATCGTAATTGACTGCAACTAGGGCATACAGTATGAATGTTGTAAGTCTTCTTTCAAAGTAAATGCATTGTATTTATAAAATTTATTTTTAAGCAGCAAACGAATTGGTAGATATGTAAAGGAAAAGATTGATTACAATTTGAATTAACTATGGAGTGTTGAATGTAATATTTCATAAACCTAAATCTTCTTTGTTATTTTAGTCCGTTGTTATGTGTATAATAATTTCCATTTTATATTCAATTCATTTATAATTCTTCAGCTATCTCAATTCTCACCACTACCCTGTCACATCAAATCATCTGTGCAGGTATTCTATTCCAATCTTGTGCTGTAAAATCTCACCCATATGTTTAAATGGGGTTCACGTAAATGTGTAGATGAGATTTAATAGAATATGATAAGAATAGTGTCACAAGTGATCTAATCCTCCTACCCTATACCCCTAGGTGCTAATAATTCTTTTTTTGTATGTTATAAATACCAGAAAGTTAAAGAGTGCCTATCATGATTTTTGTGAGAGTTTGTGCATTCTGTTTTAGTCGTGACTCATGATAACCCTCTGTTTCTTTTGGGATCATCATTAAGAAAAATGAAATGACTCTAAAATGGAGCCATAGAAGGTAAAAGATGAGGCGGACAAGAGTGGGGAAGCCAAGAAAGTACAATGCATATGCTGAAGCATTACCCAAATTAGGTAAGAAGTTAAAACTGTACGAGCAAAGAAGCAGAGACGGTCCTGTGCGGGAACAGAGAAAAAAATAATATAAGAGAGGAGTTAAGACTGACATCATCAGTATCCCCCTCAAGCGTGCGTTTATTTCAGCATTCAAAGTCGTGCAGTGTTGAGTGGACAATAGAAAGTCAGCAAAAATGCCATAAACCATGGTCAAGAAAGAAACTCAACAGAAGAGGACGACAATAGGTTTAGGTAACGCTTTATGTATCAGAAAGATGGTTATGTTGGTAACTTTATTTAATCTCAGTCTACCCTTGAACAATGAGAAGAAAACATCAAAATGTAGGTGAAAATTGAGGAGAGAGAGAGAGGTTATAAAACAAAACTTAGTAATCGGAATCGCATTGAGAGGTGAAAACTTTTGATTGATTCTCATGCACACAACTTTTCAGTCTCTCTCTTTCACAGGGCACACCCAACACGACTCTTGTCTGTGAAGTTGTTAACTTTTAATCTCTATCTCTCTCACCATCTCTTTCTCTCTACAAAAGTTTCAAACTTGGGGCGCTTTTGCAGATTTGGAAGTGAATAAAGAGAAAGCAGCGGAGTGAAACTGATGTGCAAGAATGGAAACCAGCAACAGAAAATAAAAGCTCCGAGAGAGAGAGAGGGTAGTTGCTAATCTTTCACTTCAGAGTCAAGTTTGGCCATTTTTCATTGGAACACCAGTGTACTGTGTGAATATAGCCACAGTTCTTTTGCTGTAAATGGCAGGGTTAGCTGCTATTCATATCTGTTGTGAATCATGTGGCTTGCATGCTGTGTTATCATTATGAAGGAAGTTGATTTTTGCTCTCGTTTCAGGATAATAGAAAGAAGTTAGACCGAAGGCAATACAAAGAGGAGAAATCGCAGTTTTTCCAGGCTTTGAGTGTCCATTCATGGAAGCTACAGAAATTTAAGAGACCTTCTACAATTCCCAGAGAGTATGTTAGTGAATGTCTAGGAGGTTGGATGTGCTTGTAAAAGAATTTTCCTCTTTTGTGTCATTTGTTCGATCGTTTTCCTTTCACGTCTCAGCTGTTGGGTTTATTGGCCTTGACATCAACTTGTTTTCCTTTTGCAGTAGCAGAAGTGAAATTTGAGTGCTAAGAATCGTATAAGAATAGGTGGTTAAGCTAAGGAATAGATCAAGAAGCAATCAAGCTAGAATGACCGATCAGAGCCCTCTCTCACCTTCATCTTTGAGTAGCAGAAAGCCAGTAACATCTTTCTTCGGTACACCACGGTTCAAAGCTTTTACCTTTAAGGGTGTCCCTGAAACTGAACCTGTGATGAGTCCAACCTCAATTCTCGACACTACAAAACCTCTCTCTCCTTTCAAAAGTGAATCAAATCAGGCAAAATCTCCAAGAGTTTTCCCTGAAAGCAAACATTCATGGGACAAGCTGGACACAAAAGGTATTGGAGTGGCCCTTATTGACGACATACAGGACAATGAAGCTGTTGACCAAGACAGTAACACAATTTCTAAACCTTGCAACAGGGGAATCTTGTTTGGTAATAAGCTTAGGGTCCAAATACCTCCATTGCCTAACATATCGTCTCCAGTTGGATCACCAACATCACCGGGAGATTTTGGAATCAAGACAAGGAACACACAAGTGTTATCTGGGCTCTCCATTCAAGCAAATGATCCTCCTCGTGTGTTCACAGGATGTCTATCCATAAGCGAGATGGAGCTGTCCGAGGATTATACATGTGTGATAACTCATGGTCCTAATCCAAAGACTACCCACATATTTGACAACTGCATTGTCGAAAACTATTATACCAATTCAACACAACTCAATTTCCTTAGCTTCTGCCACACATGCAAGAAGCATCTGGAGCAGAAAAATGACATCTACATCTACAGGTAAAAATGGCACAACTTTCCTCATTTTAATCTGCAAGTTCTCGTAACTCCTTTTGACACTTTTGTTTCAGCTTAATTTGGCCTATAATTACGTTTTCGTTTTGGTCATAAAAGCAGGGGTGAAAAAGCTTTCTGCAGCGACGAATGTCGTTACCAGGAAATGTTATTAGATGGAATAGAGAATTGATAATCTTGACGAATAAAGTTTTGGTCTCAAGCTTCTGTTTTCCTTCGAGTTCTCACTGTCAAAACGTGTCAAGAAACCAATTTCTTGATCATGGAGTGTTTTTCCAGTCTCTCACTTCCCACTTCTCTTTCGGCCCTCCACCTGAAAACAACGATAAGAGAGGATTATTGCTCGAAGTTAGAACCTTTGTTTAATGTGATTGCTTCTGGGTTATGGGTTTTCACAGGCTGATGATGATGTATGATTGAAAACCTTCCTCAGGTATATATTATTGCTATGATTAGCACAAAGTAGTGATCATTGAAATAATTGAAGTCAGTGAGCAATAATTTCAGCAGTATGAAGATTCTGAGGCTGTATGTTTCTTATGTCATCTGCTCATAACCAAACTTCTCCGATATTTGGGTTGATTAAACGCAACAAAAACATTAGTTTAATCGAACTCTTGACTTTTTCAAGCCTTTAGCCGGTAGATCCAAAACTCAAGTTGCTTTCTCATCTTATACAATAATTAGTAGTTGTTGAGAACTTGGACGTGACATAGAGATCCACACTATATATTTTCTCTAAGTTAATGGCATTTTTCACCAAGAACCAAGTTTCTTACCTGCAGCATTAATTAACTCTTCAGCTTTCTTTTCCAACACCCCAAAAAAAAACAGAAATCAATAATATCTGAAACTGGAGAACATCCAATGAGTTCTTTTTTTTTTCTCTCATTAAGCGTATGGAGTGGAGAATGTAATTCTTAATATTGAAACTTAGACATTTCGACATCGAACTATTCATTTTGGTCTTCATTATAATCCAATAACACTATTCGTGCCTGTTTTTGCAGCCCGAACATGAAAAAGTCCAGATCAAACTATAGTTTCTGATAAAGACATTAGATTGTAATTAGTAAAAATATTAAACTATTAGTAGTCAACATTGGAAAGTATTAGGTTAGACCTGTTTTATGTGCAAAATTTATTGAAATTAGTCCATTTTTAGGACTATATTATCATCATTTTGACTTACTCTTTTAATGTCTAATATTTTATTAGTGGTGAGTAAGATGGGATGCGAGTGTCAGACAGAAAAGAGAGAAAAAAAATTGGAAAAGCAAATGAAAGATCTTTTGTTTATGAAAAAGATGCATTTGCTCGTGTTTGCTACTCAAAAGTCCCAATCCATGTAAGATGGGGATTATGAATTTGAACATTCATAAGTTTATAGCTATATTAGGTAATATGTAGAAAACTATTTTTGATCACTTTCTTAATAAGACATATACTTTAACTTCGTAGGATAAGATTGATATACTTTTATGCTTTGAAGACTAGCAATAACAAGTTATTTAAGCGATTGACGAATTTAAGATACAAGGAATGCAATCCTATTTTTAATCATTTAAATAATTTTTAGGATAATTTTTATCAAATGTCTAGAATGGGTGTAAAGTTTGATGACAAAATTTAAGGACTATGGTTGCTTGATACTTTATCAGATTCTTAAGAAACTTTTCGCATTTCTTCGACGAATTCTACTCCTAATAGTATGGTGACTATCGAATATATTAAAAATGGTATCTTTAATGAAGACGTGAGAGGAAGATCGTAAAGCTTATCTTCATCCTCCTCACATTTAGATGTTTTGGTTACCAAAGATGAGAGAGTAGTAAATCCAAAGCTTAGAAGGGTAGAGAAAAAAGTATAAGCAAGCCAAAGTCCAAGTACAAAAACTTTATTTATGACCACTATAGTAAAGCAAGACATATCAAGAAGTACTTTTCAAACTAAAAAAAGAAATGAGATAGGAAAAAAGGACAGTGATAATAAGAATAATGTTATTGGTGGTGTTATTATTGATGATGATCTTATTATTGCTTATGATAAAAATATCACCAATGTAGTATGATATGAGACTAGCTCGGTTGTAGATATTGGTATTTCCTATCAACTTATGTTAAGAAAGGAGTTCTCACTTCTTATAATTCAAAACATTTTAGACTATTAAAGATGGAAATGATAACAAGGTTAGGGTAATTAAAATTAAAACATTTTGTTTAAAGACCAATAATGGTTCAAAGTTAGTTCTCAAGCATGCACATGATATATGCTTTAATTTTTTCTCCTTAAGAAAAGCTTGTTGATGATGGATATTGCAATATCTATAGTGATGGATAATAGACACTTACTAAAGGTTTATTAGTTTATAGCTCGAGCTTAAAGTAACACATCCTCTAACTTGTGTATGATACAAGGTTCTATTTTTTACAGCTTGGTGACTATAATGGAGAGAGATACTTCATCATAATTATGACATAAAAGACTGAGTCATAAGAGTGTAAAGGGGATTGATTGTTTAGTCAAAATTTTTATCTTTAAAGAATAAGGAGGCCAAGATGGATGAATGTGTTCATTATTTGGATGAAAAATAGAGAAGAGTTCCTTTTCAAAATCATCCCTTTAGAAACTCATATTTGTTAGGGCTTATAAACTTTGATCTTTGTGGTCTTTTAAAGGTAATATCATAGGGTGGTGCACTATATTTTGTTATTTTAATTGATGATGATTATGAGAAACTCTGAGTTTATTATTTAAAGACAAAAGATCAAGTTCTTAAGAAATTCAAAGAATCTCAAGATTTAGTTCAAAACACAAATATGTAAGAAATTGAAGTGCATTTATAGTGACAACAATAGTGAATATATGAACCTTTGATAACTATTAAAAAAAAGCAAGACATTAGACATCAAAAGACTCTTCTCTGGACTCCCCAGTTGAATGGTTTAGTAGAGAGATGAATAAAACTTTAATGGATAAAGTTAGATGCTTATTTCCATAAGCAAAATTGTCAAATTCCTTTTAAGCATAAGCATTTTACACAGTTATCAATTTATCTCCTATTATTGCTTTAGATAACAATCTCCAAGTTTGATTTGATAAGAATTTTTTATAATCACTTGAGAGTTTTTGGGTGTAAAGCATTGGTGCA
>JANQBM010000009.1:19927793-19937959 GCA_025594535.1 Erythroxylum domingense | reverse complement strand
ATTTCAAGTTACTTTCAAATTAATATGATCTTGCTAAACAAAACAAATTTATAAAAAGAAGGGTCCTATCAACTTTTGAAAAGATCCGATTAATTGAAAGAAGTCTGCTAGCGCTCAAAATGAAAGGAGCCTGCTAGCTATCAAAAATGAAAAGAGCTTGTTAATCGATAGGAGTTTGTTAATGCTTAAAAACAAAATGAGTCTTTTAATCGATAGGGGCTTGTTAATGCTCAAAAAGCGAAAAGAATCTCTTTCTATAGAAAAATAGAAGGAGCCTATTGTAAAATTGAAGGAGCCTACTAAAAATACAAACTTATATTGTGGAAATTTAAAAGCTAATAAAAGAGAAAGAATGATACAATCGATTTATACTGGTTCAACTTATAATGAAGCCTACGTCTAGTCCTCAAGTATTTAACTTGAATATTTCACTATAAAATCCAAGTAGCAAATTTTCACAAGCTTCTCGAAGCTCACAAGTACATATTTTTCAAGGTTCTCTCGTAGTGTTTAACAAAAAACTCTACAAGCTCTGAACAAGAAATATATAAAGAATTTAATAGTCTCTCTCAATAGAGTGATTTCACTTTCTAAGGCACAAAGAGTTTGATATAACTTTCAAGAACATTGATGTTGCTAAGGTTTTTTGCAAGTCTCATATGTTTCGCAAATGCAATGACTCTTCCTTAAATAGATATTTTCCTCAATTAGCCATTGCTTAATTTATGATATCATTTCTATTGAAATCTTCCATATTTAGACGTTAAAAAGAACGTTATGTCAAGGCTTCCAGAGTTGATTATTCTAATTAATAAAAAAATTTCGGATGTCATGGAACCATTTTCAATTAAGTAGGTTCATAAAGAATGTTCTTATAAGAAAGAAAGCAATTATTCTATGATTTTATCTCCTTTTAAGAAATATAACATTGCCTATATAAGGAAATAAATTCAATTTGAATTTTGAAATATTATAAAGTTATCATCAAAATCGTTAAACATAAACCTTGAGCTACTAATCTCCCCTTTTTTGATGATAAAAAACAATAATAGATAAAATTTCAAATTTCAAAATAATAATAAAGGATTTTGAAAGGTACCTGTAAACTTTATATATTCTTACTCACAATTATAAATAGAAGGATCCTGACTCTAAAGGAAGGAGGCTATCGTTTGTATGTCACATATTCAAACTTCTCAATTTTAACAACATTTCAGCAGCATTTAGTAGAATACATCATCAAGGCAATATTGAAAATATATCACAGATGCAAAGTAAGATAAAAATATGTAAAGTATATCATTAACTATTCTCCCTTTTTGTCATTATAAAAGAAAAATAGAGGGAAAGAGTAACTAAGGAATCAAACAATATCATAAGTCATTAAGAAACAGAGACATTAAGAAACATAGTCATTGAGGAATCAGAAACTTTTCTAATCAAGATCTGCATATCAAAGATCTGATTTTGCACGCTGTCCATTTGTCTGTGCATTTGATCTTGATTAGAGAGATGTTGAAGGATCAGATCATTGGTGCTCTGGAGTGTAGCAGGGGTTGATTTTTGTGGAGCAGGTCCTAAAAGGCCTACTACTCTTTCAATTTTCTTCTCAACCCACACATTGTCTTTCAGCTTGTACCCAAATTGGTAGGGAATAGAATAATGAAACTTATCTAGTGCATACCAATCCAGACTATCAAAAGACACTCTATAGTAGGCAAACATTTTGGTTAACAATATCCCATATGGCAGACCACCCGATGTCTTCTTTTGACTTCCCTTGTTTACCATAAACTTCAGAATCATTACTGGGAGGTTCATTTTAATGCCCTTTAAAAGATTGTAGACCACATATGTATCCAGAAGACTGCACCTTTCTACTGAGCTACTCATTGGAAAGATTGAAGTAGCCAAAATGGAAGCAATGCATCTTGGCAGTAGGTCCAAGTGTCCACACCAAGGTCTTCCTTCATGGGCATTCTCAGTGTGTAGACATATAAAGTCTACAACCTCCCATAAATCAAGGTCAGTAATGTCCCACTTATGACAGGGAAGATCAGTCCTACCTATGGAAGTACATTAAGAATATTTGTCAAAATTTCGTCCGTAATCAAGATCTCACACTTATGAACTCAAAAAAATATTGCCAACTTTCTGTCAATTTCCTCTTTTCTCATACGTGTGTAAAAACATCTAACCAGGTCAGCACATATTGTTTTATTCAAGTTTACAAAATTTTCCTAGCCAACCATAATAAAAAATGTTGGGAGGTAAGGTGCGTCTAACTACCACCTTTCTCTTCTTATAGCGCAACTTGTACCTTGATTCAGCCTCCATCGACTGAAACAATTTCATTGGTGTTGAAGACTGTCTCTTTTGGGGTATTGTGAGTTTCTTTAATTTTTTCCTTTTGGCCTTGGGGATTTCTTTAAAAATGGCTTCTTTGAAAACTTTCTCACCTTTAGTAACTGGGTCCTCATTCTTTTCTTCGACCATTGGCACTTTGCCTTTTCTTTTCTCTTCTCTTTTCTTTTTCATTTTCATGAATCTTCTTCCTCTTTCTTTTCGGACTGAGGAGTTTCTTTTTGTACAACTTGCTTTGCCACATTTTTTCCTGGTCTTTAGTTTCCTTATTAACAAAATCGGTTCTTCATCTGATCCATCATTATTTACAACCCAATGCACTTCAGGCACTTTCCTATCTTTAAGATCATTTTTAGGAGTAGCGGAAGGAGTAAGAGTGGTCAAAGTAAGATTGGGTATATGAAATCTTACTCTTCTTGTTTGCTTCCCTTTAGTTGAAGATTTTTGTACTTCTTTTTCTTCTTCCTCTACTTCTTCTTTTTCTTCTTCTTCTTTTTGTTGATGTTGTTCTTCTTCTTATTCTTCTTCATCCTCCTCCTCCTCTTCTTCTTCTTCTTCCCTACTAAAGTCAGAAACAAATTGCTATTCGATTGAAGGTTTTGTTTTCAGATGATGAGTTCGAGTCTGATTCTGGGGAAAACATAGTCAAAATATGTCCTTTTCTCTCCTCTGTAGTTTCCTGAAAGGGTGTTTCTGAAGTTTAAGACTTAGATGAAACAGAGATAGATTAAATAGGAGTGTTCAAAAAACCTACTATTGGAGACAAATAAAAGGACTTTAAAATGAGTGTTTATTCATGGCTAGAAGTTGAAGTGGTGATTTTCTTCTGTCCCTTTGATTTTGCTTGTGTCATTAAGGTTTATGAGTTTTTAGAGGAAAGAATAGAGAGAAGGCAGAAAGTTAGGGTGCAGAGAGGAAGAGAACAACGCTTTTGAGAAAAAACAACAATGAGTAGAAGAGAGAAGTCTATTTTTGGTATATTAAATGATTATTGAGCATTGAATGATCTCATGCGAGGATGGGTAATTATAAGAGGAAGTATGATCATCTGCATATCTTCTGTCAGACACATACGAAGAGTTGTTCGAGCAACGCCTGCATTTTTAAAAGTCGAAATGACGTCATAACTAACTTCCTTTTTAGGACACGTATACTTTATTCTGTCAGACTGAAAGGTTCCTTTTAAAAATACGAGGGGTCTTTTATACTAGAAGGAGTCTATTAAACTAATAGGAGATCTCAAAATTGAGAGGAGCCTTCTAAACTAAAAGGAGCCTACTAAAGGATCGAATAAGAAGGGGCCTGCCAAGAGAAAAGTAGCATAGAAAATTTATACAAAAATAATATCAAATAGTCTACACATACCAAGCTCTTTTCTTAACATGCAAAATCTATCTTTAGAGAGTGGATAAGTGAAAATATCAATTACTTAATTTTCAATATTAACATACAAATGATCAATAGTTCCTTCTAAAACATGATATCTAAGAAAATGATGCTTGATTTCTATATGCTTAGTCCTAGAATGATGCATAGGACTTTTTGAAAGATTTATTGTACTAGTATTATCATATAATATAGGAATATGATTAAAGTTCAGTGAGAAATCTTAGAGTTGATGCTTCATCTATAAGATTTGAGCACAACAACTAGCAATTGCTATATATTCCGCTTCAGTTGTTGAAAGAGATGGGCAATTTTGTTTCTTGTAAGATCAAGAAACTAGACATCCTCCAAAAAATTGACAGTGACCACTTGTGCTTTTTTGATCGACTTTATCACTCACATAATTTGCATCACAATATCCAAATGTGGTAAAAGAATTAATTTTTGGATACCATAGTCTGAAGTCTATAGTTCCGTGAAGATATTGAAAGATCCTTTTGAGTGCTTGAAGGTGGTTTTCGTTTAAATTTGATTGAAAACGTGCGCAAAGGCACACAGTAAGAATAATATGTAGTCTTGATCTTGTAAGATATAGTAATGACTTGATCATTCCTCTGTAATTTGTCTCATATGTAGCCTTGCCTTCTTCATCCTTATCAAGTTTAGTTCCAGTGTATATAGGAGTACCCATAGGTTTGGCATTTTCAAAGTGGTACTTCTTGATGAGTTCCTTTGTGTATTTGTCTCTCTTTTTTTTGTCTTATTTGTAATCCGAGAAAGAAGGATAGCTCTCCCATCATGCTCATTTTAAATTCCCCTTACATTAATGTTGAGAATCCTTTACAGAAAGATTGATTAGTAGCATCAAATATTATGATATCAACATATATTTAAACTATGAGTAAATCATTCTCCTTTTTTTTTTTTAATAAATAAGGTTTTATCTACCATTTTTCCTTAAAAGTTATTCTCAAGTAGAAAATTACTTAACCTGTTTCAAAGCTTGGAGGTTTCTTAACAAACACTTCTTCATTAATATATCCATTTAAGAAGGCACTTTTGACATCCATTTGGAACAATTTGAAGTTTCTATAACAAGCAAAGGCAAGTAAAAATTTAATCGATTCCAGTCTAGCAACAGGTATATAAGTTTTATTAAAATCAATGCCTTCCTATTGATTATAACCTTGAGCTACAAATCTAGCTTTTTTTCTTACCACCTTACTATTTTCATCAAGTTTGTTTCAAAATACCCAACAAGTTCCAATGACTGACTTGTTTTACAGACGAGGTACTAGTTTCTAAACTTCTTTTTTGTCAAACTGATTTAGTTCATCTTTTAAGGCTAAAACCCAATTTTCATCAGTAAGAGCCTCTTCAATGTTCTTTAGTTTTAATTACGAGATGAGGTTAACAAAGTTGTTCTTGAAGGATAATCTAGTTCGTAGACTTTCAGAGGGGTCTCCTAGAATATACTGATGTGTATATAGGCCTCTCCATTCTCTTAGTGTTCTTCATTGTATAGGCTCCTGTTGAGAGGAAGGAGCCAGCTCTATCCTGGCTTTAGAAGGACCTTCTTGATCTTATGATTCTGAAGGTACTATAGGTGTTACCCGACTCTGCGATGTATTTTTAGAAGCCAAGGGATGCTCTTCATCATCTTAATCAACTGTTGTTGTTAAGGGTAGTGCTTCATTAAATACTAAGTGTATTGATTATTTTATCTTCTTTGTTCTTTTATTGTAAACTCTATATCCTTTACTAGCTATACTGTAGCCCAGAAAGATGGCTTCATCTGATCTCGCATCAAACTATCAAAGATTTTCTTTTCCATTATTTAGAACAAAGCACTTGCAACCAAATGCTCGAAGGTAAGCAACATCAATTTTCTTCTTTTCCACAATTCATAAGTGGTCTTTTTTAGTATAGGTCTTATAAGGCACCTGTTAAGTATATAACAGGCAGTTGACATAACTTCTGCCCAGTAACTATAAGGTAAACAACTTTTGCATAGCATTGTTCTGGCCATATCAACGAGTCTTGTTCATTCTCTCAACAACTCTATTTTGCTGAGGAGTCTTTGGGTATGAAAAATTATGAGACATCCCATTTTCATTACAGAAATCTTCAAATTTTTTATTATCGAATTCTCCTCCATAATCGCTCCAGTGGATGTAATGTAGTATCCTTTTTTAATTTGAATTTTTCTGTAAAAATTATCAAAGACTTTAAAAATATCATCCTTATTTAATAGAAAATAAACATATGTAAATCTAGAATAATCATCTATTATAACAAAGTCGTAATGTTTACCACCAAAACTTTGAGTCCTAATAGAACCAAGTAAGTGTATGTGTACAAGTTCAAGCAACTAGTGTTAGAGTAGTGCTCTAAAGGCAATTGATTGTTAGCGTAGTGCTCTAAAGGCAAAAGGCAATCGATTGTTATAGTAGTGCTCTAAAGGTAATCATCTTTAGCATTTTTGTATAAATTTTATTTTGACTAATAAAGTGAAAGGTAATTTTTAGTAATTTGATGTACATTTATTTATAAATTGATGTCGATCTTAAATCGAATTAATAAAGTCCATAATACAAATCATAGCATGAAGGAAATCATGATTATATCATGATAATGAGATTCCTACCATGTACAATTATGTTAGTATCTAATTATCCTTAGTCATAGGATTAATGAGATAGGACATTGTTAATCCAGATAGACTAGCACGTGTTATATCCTTGATTTGATAAAGTAGTGGATCTCATAACCTGTAAGCATAAGATGCTTAGAGTTAACATGTGGATGCTTACTAAAAGTAGTAAGTAAATTAGATGACCCTCTATGAGATTATCATATGGATGATCTATCAAATATCAGTGATTAATCTCATCATAGTAATGGTGCAAATATCCTTAGACTTTAGGTACTCAAAGATATCTTGGATGCTGATCATATGCTTTGACACCATTCCTTATTGCCTCATGCCGAGGTTGCTCATAGGGTGGTGATAAGGTACATATATTGGTATTCGAAAGTAATTGGGTAGCCAATAAAGGATTCACTATTCATAATAGAAGGAGATGATACATACTCAAGGGCTCTTGTCAGGGTCATTACTCGAGAGTCTTTAGCCAAAGCAATTATGTGTTATGAAGAAAGTCCTCATGACATATAGAGTAATGAGATCCCCAATACAATAACTAACATCATTTAGATGAGATGTGATGTAGTAGTCTAATGGGAGTTAATACATAGCCCATACTCCAAACCAAGTGGGGTATGGGATGGTGAAGGGACGAATTGCACGATAATTTTCTATGGAAAGGTTTGTAATAGAAGAGTTCACGTGTTAATCCACTTACGTTATGGTAAATTGACATCATAAAACCCTTCTTGATTTGTTTGGAATAAAAGTTAATTCAAATGGCATGAAACCATTCATGGTATGCTTAGATTAAGATTTAATTCAAATTCCCAAACTAATCGAGAAGCAAAAGATCACACGCATAAAAAATCGGATGAAAAACATAATGTGTATGACTGTCATTTTAAGCAAGTCATGATTGTAACTTATAGGTCGCGATCGTGATCCACTTTATGATAGGTGGTACATAAGTGAGTTCTTTACTTATGTACTATTGATGGTAAAACCTATCTACTTGTTTTACGCTCAAAAATCGCAAATGAACGGGTCGTGACTTGTAACTTAACAGAATGGATATTGATCCCATAGGGATTGATGCCCAAACACCACTTAATTTAGATAAAACTTTGTTTAAGAAACGAAATTGTTAACAATAAATAATCTGAAAAATTAAATTAAAATTAAAAACTAACTCAAAACAATAGACAATACCAACATGTAGAAAAATTGCAATTCAAGAATCTAAGGACTAGAGATTATTTTTTTCCCTATTTTTTCTCCCTCCTATTTTATTGATTAAATAATGTCTCACCCTAGATTTTTTAATGTAAGGGAATCAATTGGACGATCTCTCAACCTACCCAATGACTCAACCTATTCAACTATCTTATGGGTGATCAATTGACTAGCCAAGATCTCTCTTCTAACTATTCAATTAATGTGATAATTGTAAATCTAACATGTTTAACATTGTCGTTGGGGATCATGGACTGTGTTAATGTTAGTTATAAAAGGGAAAACATAAGGTTTGCTTTTGAATCTTGGGATATCATTGTCATGTCTGTATGGTGTTCGATGATATTTTTGTTACGATTTGCATATCAAAAGTGTTTAACTCGACATAATATCTACTAAATCTTCTAAACTTGCTTCTTGGGATGAGTTTGTCATGTCTGTAAGATGTTCGATGATATTTCTATAACAATTTGCATTTTATGCTCTAGGCAATCTATTCAGTTCTAAACCTAAGTAGTTTCATTTGTCATCATAATTGGACTTAATCATATTATCGTTATATTCCAAATCAAATTTTAAAGCATTTACCTCTAAATATTATTAATGAAGGAATGTCGACATGGAGACTAGTTCACGATGGCCCTAATTCATTTCGTTAGGGGGAATGTGACAAATTTGTCCCTACTGAGCAAACCGGAATTGGAAAAGAAATCTCTCGTATTAGATGAATTCCTCGTAAACCTTCCATGGTCGATCTTCTGGAACAAGGTGTTTAGTATCATCCGAACAGCGTCACTTCCCTTATTATATACATCTCATTTTCTTTTATGAAGCTATTATATATATTCACATTTGATGGTTTATACTACATGTTATTTGAAGCTTCCTTCAATCTTGAATTTGACATGTATGCCCGTGGTGGCGGAAGCGATGTCACAATAGTCCATAAAGGAAAATCGGTTAATTTGGCAAATTCATCAATTTCGAATACTTCGTCTGCTCGTGCACGTATGCATGTCACCCCAATTTCAGTTTATTTAACGGTTTACTAATATGATAATATCTAACTCCTATACTGATTGTATTTTAGGTTCTAAATCTATCGATCATTTCACTACATCCTCTTCAAATTTAGAGATAGCAAAAAAGCTATTAGAAGAGGTTGTGACAAATCCTACTACAGTTGAGGAAAAAACTATTAATGTTTCAATTGGTGTGTTCGAACGTGTAAGGGCTCTTCTGGAGAATCCAGACATTGGGGACTCATTTACCTTTACCGACTCTCATGTCACTTGGAATCTAAATAAATAATTATATCCTTGTCAGTTAGCGAGTCAGTCAACTAAACTCAGCTTTAACGTTTATTTCTTGTTGTATCAGCAATAATTTGCCAAACAACATATGTATTACTTATGGGTCAAGTTGCGTACTATTGAATATTCACTGTTATTGTTCTAGTTTTATGAGTGAATGAATTAGATAACTTCTAATTCAAAGTTTGTACTACTCCATATATCATTTTATTATATTGACAAAATAATTTAAATTTTTATTAACTATTTTTTTAATGTTAATTAATACTAATGATTAATTAATGTTAGGTCTATAAGTCATATGTTGTCAGTTTTTTTTAAAATATGTTGATAAAATTATTTAAAATACTAATTAAATACTAATGATTAATTAATAGTACTGTTTAATTAATGTTATTTTTCAATGTTATTAAATACTAATGATTAATTAATAGTACTGTTTAACACTTAAAATTATGTTGTAAGTTTTTTTTAATAATACATTGTAAATATTCAAAACAAATCTCTAATAAAATATATCTTAACTATGATAGATTATAAAAATATTAGTTTAATAATTTTTGAAAATGTCAATCATTTGGTGACGATTTAAATTGTCACCAAATGTACACATTTAGCAACGTTTTCTAGAATTCGTCACTGAATGTGGAACATTTGGTGATGATTTCCAACTATCGTCGTTGAAAGCTTGACATTTAGTGACGATGACAAAAAATCGTCGCTAAATATATAAGCTTTTGCGACCAAATAGAACTTTCGTCACCAAATATTCATCTTTTGGTGACGTTTTAGAATATCGTCACAATATATAAAACCTTTAGTGATGATTTTAGAGATGCGTTACAAAATGATTGACAAATTATGGTGACGTTTTCATCAATCGTCGCCATTGCATTATTTGTCGATGAATAAATGAAATCGTCATCCATTTTGTATCATTTATGCTGCGTTTGGTTACTGTCTCCTGGGTGTAGAGACGGAACGAGACGAAAATTTGGAGATGGAACAGAACAAAAATTGGAGACAGTAAGGTGTTTGGTTGTGATGGACAAAACAGAAAAGGCTGTCTCCGTCTCGAAGACAGAAATGTGTTTGGTTGCAGTGGACAGAACATAAAAATAGTGTCAATGACAAAAATAACCTTACAGTATAATATGCTTTGAAATATGTAATTCATTGATTAATTTATAATTGTATTAATATTTATTTTAAGTGTATTT